>APFE031171659.1:10139-34611 GCA_000404065.3 Pinus taeda | reverse complement strand
ATATACTATAAATGGAAATATGAAATATATTGCTATACCCATAATTTTTTTTTAAATGAGTAAAAGGTAGTAAATATATAGAGATAGTTTAATTCTAGAGAAAACTTCTATAAATATTACTAATTCTTTGGGGTACAAAGGCATTTAATTACCAAATTTATTTGTGGTTTCAAAGACTTTTTAATTTGAATTTCTCATTCTTATAGTAAATGTGAATTTTATTGTTAATGTTTATTTTCCAAATAATTAAAGGTGTTTATTAAATTGGGAATTAATAAATTTTATGCATGAAATATGCAAATATATTAGATACTATTTAAAATATATTCATAATTAAATACCATATAATTGGAAGTTTTAAATTTATTTTGATACTTACAATTAAGAAAAAATAAATAAAATTTAGCAAATGTATAAAGCATCTAATTTAACTCCAATGAAGACTTCTATAAATGTTATGTAATGGTTAGGAACCATTATCATTAATAATTTTCAAATGTCAGTGGTGGTGTATCATGATATTGAAAGTGCAACAAAAATAATGATAAATCATATAAAACCATGGATAAACATTCTAATAAATTCAAGATTTTTAGTTATCCATTTCTCAAACAATTTTGACCAAGAATGTAAATTTGACTTGATGAAGTTGTTCTTTCAATTGTAATTGTAAATCTACCTTCCAAAACCAAATTGCCCTATTGTAACATTCGATGTATGCAACTCCATGAATCACAAATGACTCTTCCTACATTTGAAGCAAAATTTTGGTGTCCCTTTCTTTTATTTTGAATATCCTAAAAATGTCATAGTTGTAGATTTTTTTTAATACAACGTCACATAGTAGTTGTTAAGGAGCGTCCATCATTATTTGATATCTCTTTTCACAATATACTCGTAAAATGACATTCAAAAATACTAATTCAAATATTCATGGATTTGGAAACACAATTTGTATGCACCACCCTTTTTTCATGTTTGAAGGACACATAAGTTGGTGGTCCATTATTTGACCAATCTAGGAGCACACATGAAGGAAAATTTGATAAATATGAAATGGGGGAGGCACTTATCCTAGTGCCTCTCCCTTCAAATTAACCGGTAATTAGTGTGCCACTACAATGATTCACAACAAGTTGATTTAAGCCCATAGGAGGAATGATAAGAAGTTAAATCTACCAAAGCATAAGAATTTTGGCCTATTTCACCAAAATTTGATAATAAAATTTTGGGTCAAATTGCAATTTCTTGTTGTTTAAGGTGAAATTTTGAATGTGCAAATAGATTTAATGCATTAAAAGATAGACAGGCTACTCAAACTATATAGATTACACAACTTAGACTTATGATTTAAAAAATACACATTACATATATACACTCCATTCAAGAAATATTGACCATGAAAAACTCACAAAAAGGGGTCACACCATTTATTAGTGTACACCCTTAAATTTTTGGGCTATTCTATATAGATTACACAACTCAGACTTAAGATTTTAAAAAATATACAGTCTATTTAGGAAATATTAACCATGAAAAATTCACAAAAAGGGGTCCCATTATTTATTAGAGTACACCGTTAAATGTTTGTTCAATTCATTCATATGTTCACATCTCATGATTATGATGATGGAGTTTTTAAGGTAGTGGATATGAGGTATGATGCAGGAGCATCCAGCTCTGAGGAGACACAAAGTGGTTGACAGTCTCATGAAGAGACTAGAACACACAGTCGTATATACAGAACTGGGGAGGTGTCAACTTGTCAGTTATTGTTCAGTTTATTTTACTTGTTTTTTTTTTTTTCCAGAAGGTCAATTAGAGTTAGGAACTGTTTCTTTTTCAAATAGAAATTCTAAACAGCAAAATAGATTGTCAGTTAATTATTTCCTGTTATTAGTTAACTAGGCTCTTTACAAGTTTTATTAGTTAGGACAGTTAGAAACTGAAAGACTGTTACAAATCTGTTAAGGTAGTTCTTGAACAGAACTGTACTGGTAAAGGAGTCTTTTAAAAACAGAAGAATAATCATTGTAAACGATTCCTCAAACAGAGAAAAGAAATATATACAGTCATTCTCCAGATTAAATATTTTTCATCATTCGATCTCAAATTATATCATCACTGTAATACTAATTTGCATGCATTATAATAAATTTCTGTGTAACAATTGAAGTTAGAATAACAAAACAGAGGACCGACGAGAAGAACCGAACAAGAAGAATCGAACAGCACAGAGTTGCAATCACCACCTACAGACAAGAGAACGAGAATGAAAATGCAAATAATCTACAAATAGAGTGAGGCTAACGGAAAACGCAAAGCCAGCATTTAAATGTCAAAGACAGACAGAACGAGGGTTCAGGAAAGCATTTACATTTCCAGGTAAACCGAAACCAAATTATATGTTACATTTATAAATATAGCAAATGCCGGAATGAATACATATGCAATCGAAACGTTTCATTCATATACTGTTAATCAAAATTAACACAGTCCAAAACATTCATCTTTTCTTCCGAACAAAATTGCCATTAAAAAGTCAGAGATTCGAAACAGAGTTTCGAGCAACATATGTATAACCAGAAATCAAATCAGTTACAGCCATAGCCATCAACGGAACCGGCAGATAAGGGTTTGGATAAACCCTAGGGCTTTAAATAACCGAACAACAAGAAGTGACAGGAGGAGGGTTCGAAACCCTGAACCATTAAGAACAAATCTATACGAATCTATACAGTGCGATGGCTTGAATCCATTAAAAACCCAACAAGGGTTTGAACAGAGAAAGTCCAATGACAATGTTACAGGAGTAAGGCCGAGACTACGAGCCGAGCCAAAGAACACAATTACATAGAAAACAGAGAATTCTTTTGTTTCCATAGCGAGGACGGACTACCTTAGAACCAGAACCAAACTACAAGCAACTACAGTCAACTATATGTAAAGACGCTACCCGTAAGAGCCGAGTGGAAGAGCTGTTCAGAGAGCAAGGAACACCTCGAGCCACGGGGTCAGCCACCTGAGCTCACCTGCAACCAAACAAGCACAGGTTAGAAACCTGTACAAATATATATAACCATTCGAAGTTGAAAACAGAACCGGTGGGGACAAGAAACCTTACCAGGAGCCATGGAAGCCGAGAAGAATACCAACACAAAAACAAAACCCTGAAAAGACCAGTAGCGGGAGTGATCAGAACCTGAAGGAGAAGGGAAAAAACATGATAGCAAAGAACCATTGCTTACCTGCACAGTAAGGGCGAAGCGTAGAAGCTTGGAGAAAAGACCTGTCACGGACGAAATCATCAGTTAAACGAGTTGGAACAGCATTGGTATCAAAAAAATAACCAGATAAACACACAGTGAACAGGTTGTTATCGTGTGGAGCCAAAGGTGCCTTCATAGGCCACCAAGGTCTCACCTCCCATAGCTGTCGAAGATCAGAGGGAATCCCACAGTCGACGCTCGAACCATAACAACAGAGGGGCAAAGTTTCCCCACAGACGCAACAAAACAATGAAAATGACGAAATGACGGAGTAAGGGTTGACAAAAGTCGGGTTGCAGGTGAGGAGAACCGGCAAGTGTGGGTGGCAACCGGTTAAGACCATTCCAGAAACCCTAAAACCGTTTTCGAGGAGCGTACAAAACATTAAAGTCAACCATAAAGTTCATCCGGACACGGGTCATTTCAACCAGAGATATTTTGTAAACGGCGGGAGGCCATCAAGGTATCCCAATTTAGTGTGAGATTCTTTTGTCATTATTGTCCCTTTCCTTTCTCTTTCAAGATTTCATATCTTTACACTAGTCCATGTTTGGGTGAACCTAGAAATGAAAGAGTGATTTGAATTCGATCAAGAATATGAAGGGGAACCTGTATCTAGATGTGGAAATCAATAATGTGTTATGTACAAGTCGGTTGAGACTACACAACACATGCAAGTGATATTCTAAGAAGAGTCTTGTAGAACACTAATGGCCCTAGTGGCCCTACATTGCAGTAACAAAATGAAATGTGGGAGAACAACCTACAATTAAAATAACAAGAATAGACAAGAAACATAGTTGAGATGGTGGTCCAAATTTGATATTTGACCAAAGTCGGGAAGAGCATAAAAATTCATATGTGGTCGTAGGAAGTGAAGTAAGTGAGAATGGTAGAATAATTTAATTTCCGAAGAAGCTCTTTACAAGAGAGTATGGGGTGAGCCCCAAGGGTTAGCTTAGTTGGTCAAAAAGAGTTCCACGCCATTGGGAGGTCACAGTCGCCAATCTCCCCGGGTCCAATCTCCCCGAAGCTAGATTCCCTTCGGGGTTGACTAGGGTTAACATTTTTAACATACTGTCGGTCCTATTAAAAATCAATCTAATTATTATTATGTATAAACACAGTATAAATTTAAAATATAAATAAACCAGAGAATATGGTGTGTGTATATATATATATATATAATATCTCCAAGATATGCTAAATAAATAAAAATATAAATAAACTAAAGTAATGGTAAATAGAATAAAGTACTTCTTTTTATATTTACTTTTTTCTCCTAAAAAAAGAAAAATAACGTCTTATATTTATCACACTAAAAAATGAGGTTTATTAGTGATAGCTATGGGCAAAATGACTCTAGGGCCAGAATATTATGTACCTCATGCAAAAAACTATTATTAACCCTAAATATTAATATAAAGGAGTATATAATAATTAAAATAAATCTAATATTCATATTGATATATTTTAATAATATTAAGATTATAAATTAATAACTGGATATACAATATTAAATTTATTATAATTAATATAATCATAATATATCATTAATCTAATATAATAGTGGAGGGAAAGAACAAAGACATAAAGTGAAGAGGATGAGGAAATGGGAGTGACAAGGGAGAGATGGAGATAAACTAAAAGGAAAGAGGGGAGAGAGGGAAGAAGAGAGGGAGAGAGGGAGAGGAGTGGGGAGGTAGAGAAGGTAAGAAGAGGGAAGAGGGAGACACAGAGAGGAAGGGGGAGAGAGAAAAAGAAGAGGAGATATGAGAAATGGAGGGGGAGCGGAGGGAGGAGAGAGAGAGAGAGAGAGAGAGAGAGAGAGAGAGAGATGGGGAAGAGAAATGAGGGTAGGAGAGAAAGGGAGAGAGAGGAGGAGGGAGGAAGGGATAGAGAGATGGAGTTGGAGGGGGAGTGAGGGAGGGAAGAGGAAAGGCATAGAGAGTGAGAAGTGGAGAGGGAGAGGGAGTGACAAGGGAGAGATGGAGAGAGAGTGTGTATTTTTAGGGATGAGATAAAGAGACAAAAAAGTAGAGATAGAGATAAGGATAGAGGAAGGGATATATTTACATAGTTTGAGAGAGAGAAAGAGATTGATGGGGAAGAAAGAGGATTGGATAGAGAGAGAGAGAGACAGAGTGATGGGGGCAAGAGAGAGGGAGGTAGGAGATAAAGGAATAGAGAGGAAGAATGAGATGCAAGACTTTAGAGAGAGGAGGTAATTGATGGGGGAAGAGAGAGAGAGAGTGACGGGGGAAGAGAGAGGGAGATAGGAGAGAAAGGGAGAGAGAGTAAGTATGAGAGAGTAGGCTTGAGAGAGATGAGGAATGATGTAGTAAGAGAGGAGGAGAGAGGGAGGGATAGGGAGATGGAGTTGGAGGGGGAGAGAGGGAGGAAATAAGAAATACATAGAGAGTGAGAAGTGGAGAGAGAGAGGGAGTGATAAGGGAGATATAGAGAGAGAGTGTGTATGTTTGGGGTGAGATAAAGAGACAAAGAAGGAGAGATAGAGAGAGTGGGAAAGAGAAGGAGAGAGGAGAGAGGGAGGGATATAGTAATAGAGTTGGAGGGTGAAGAGAGAGAGAGAGAGAGAGAGGAAGAACTAGATTAACCTGAGACATATTTAGCATATTTTAATGATTATATTAATATTAGATGAATTTACACATTATTAACAAATTTAATCATATATTCGTTAGATTTTCTTTGGGAGCACATGAATGAAACTAGCCTAGATCAATCTTAACTCTTGATCTATCAAGTGCCAAGAGGGATAAAATCTCTCAAGCTGCAAAACTTTCCTCAAGTTTTGCACTCAAAAAAAGAGGTTTGCACGTAGAGATATTTGATCCCTCTCGGCACTCGATAGATCCAAAGTTAAGATGGATCTAGGCTAGTTTAATGGAAGCCAAGGTTGACAATATATAGAATTTTTTGAGCACATATATGGAGGGAAATGGACACTTGGTCCTTCCTCAACAAAATTCACCAAATCTATCGAGTGAAGCCAAATGGGGAACTATTATTTTTGCAACAGTAGCATGTATTCATCTAGGAATATTAATTGAATGAATAGAAGACTTTGAGGTTCAAGAAAGGGTCTTATATGGGAAAACCTTAAAAAAAATTTAGTATATATTTTCAACCTCGAGTTGATTTTGGAATAGTAAGTACATAAACTTACATACCATATTAGAATGTATAATAGTTAGTGGGATAATTGTTGGGTCATGGAAAATGTATGCATTTATTATTAACTTATTATCCTTTTCTTTTATTCTCATCCTTTCTATATCTCAATGCGCTAATCTATTAAGAAATTACCGTAAGAAATAAAAAAATTATTTGCGGTTATGCTTTGGATAATTATTATCCTTCTTTATGCAGGAAAGTACGAAAAGGGACAACTGTTGTTCCCTAACTAAGTAACAACGAAAAAGCAGCAAGCTAAAGAAGGAGCGTGATAGTTACAGATAAGGCCAAAATAAATCAGAAGGGTAGTGCGATAAGGGAAAGATGTCTGAAGTTAGAAAATTGAATGGATCCCTCAGTATCGAGAGGTCTTGAGGGGTCGCTTTTACTATTTATCTTTTTACCCCTTTCTTATTATAAAAGGCAATGATTGTAAGCAGAAAGGGGACGCATGTTGTTATTATTATTGTAATTCTCAATTACAGAATTTTGTTGTAGCAAAGAACACAAGTAGGTTGTAATACTCTTTCATGATTGATACATAATAAGTGTTGTTGTTCCTTTTCATTTATCTGAAGTAACCAGCAATGTATGTTGGCGGCTAAGGGCCTGACTTCCGGTGGAATTCACTGCTTCACCTTTGTCATATATTTTCAATTATTGCAAGTGTGATAGTTTGATAATATTATTGCTTTACGCTATTTTATTTCATTGATGTTCCTTATTTCTTTGCGTTGACAGAATAACTCTATTTTATATAATTTATAGCATTGTTGTTTAATTAGTTTCCTTTCGCTTTGGATTGAATTTCCTAGATGAATATCCTACTCGATGTAATCAACTGTAATGAGAATTAACTATTGTTTTTAGGCTCTAAGATTGATGTCATCGTTGTTTTACAGAGTAGTGCATTTGATTTAAATTCAATCAGTTTCTAAGAGAAAAGTTATCGCTGTTGTACTCTTAACTGATACTGTTGTTACTTGAATTGCATATTGTTGTTACCTGAATTGTTGTAGGATTTGATTTCATTAAAGGATTGAGTTTTCTTTTAATTGCAACTAGAATTTATTTGTTTCATCCGTTTACTCTTGTATTTAAAAGATCTATACTACAATTTAGAAGCATTAATGTTTGATTTAAATAGCCGCCACATATTGTGTACATTCTTGAAATATAAAGACTTGTCCGGATTGATAATTATGTGAAGATAATTAGGAGTTGAAAAGACACCTTTTATCAGTCCACATTTTGGCGTCTTTGCCAGGGAGAGTGTAGCCATTTCTAGGGAGTAATGTACATCTGATGATTGTTGTTGAAGAAGAATTAGGTTTTGAAAACGGAAGGTAAGAACCTACATAATGAGCAAGTAAAGTGCTTTCTCCTTCACCCACTTTTCAGCGCAATTACAAAAATCTGAAGTAGGTATTTACTGCTTATCTGTTGGGAGAGAACTAGGTATCAAAAATGAAAGGTAAGAACTTGCGTACGGAGCACGTAGAATCCCTACTCCCTCACTCGCTTTCCAACATAATTGTTAGGAACTTAGGGTAGAGATAAACATTTGAATTGTTTGCATGAATGACTAAGAAGAAAAAAATCGAAAACAATCCAATTCCACTACCCAAACCAGACAGATCTAAGGGACTGGTGAACCTTGGATGATCAACGTTCATAGACGACTTCTTAAAGAAAGCCGAATCTCAGCCATCAGTAGGTCCTATAAATGTTTCTTCCAGACAACCTACTATATCCCTTCGGGCCATAGACTCACCATCTGTAGCCTACACTGAGGTCCACATCAAAATAGTGGGATTTGAGTAAAGTTTTCAAGAGATTGAAAATTCGCACCCAATTTCCTCACAAGAAGGGAATTTTTGTAATATTCGTGAAGGAGGAGGAGAAACAGGAGAAAAAGAGGAACCAAGATCCCCTCAGGTAGTAATTCAACAAGGAACACCTAGTATCCCAGTTCGAGGGAGTGTTGTTAAGGTCATTCCCACCCCTTCTAATCATCCTAGGAATAACATTCTAGAGATCCTGGAAGGGCACTGGAACATATTTTATCAAATGTCCAACAACCCACAAACACCTCAGACCTCTACATTGCAGTATCCCATCGTTGACAGAGCGGTATGAAAGCCATCCCTCTCCAAAATATTCCTACCTTTCATGGATTAACATCAGAGGATCCATATGCATTTTTGTTCAAATTTGATGTATTATGTCGGGGTTATTATTATACCACCGACCCCCAAAAACTAAAACTTTTTCCTTCCACACTGAAAGGAGCAACCTTGCGTTTGTTCATGGGATTAGGTGGTGGCACAATAAATGATTGGGAACAAATGAAAACTGCTTTCCTAAAAAAATATCAAGACTACTGTAGATTGAGGGAATTGAAAGATGAAATATTCCAAATGATCGCAAGACCCAGTGAAACTAGAAGAATATGTGGAACGATTTCGATATAACCTCCATCGGTCTCCCTATGCAACTCTGCCTTTACCTGATAATGT
Source organism: Pinus taeda (assembly GCA_000404065.3). Classification (NCBI taxonomy): domain Eukaryota; kingdom Viridiplantae; phylum Streptophyta; class Pinopsida; order Pinales; family Pinaceae; genus Pinus; species Pinus taeda. The sequence continues at coordinate 25,625 of APFE031171659.1, read as the reverse complement.
GCTAAAAACTACACTAATTAAAGGAATGAAAGAACAATGGATAGAAACATTAAATATTATGGGCAAAGGTGATATATATCAAGAAGAATATGCTGACATTATTAAATTGTGTATCAGGTCCTCAAGAGGTAGTACGAGATTGAAACCAGAAGAACACGACATGACCACTAGGGACAAGAAAATACCTGGTGGAGGTATAACTCATACAAAAATTGGCAACCTGTTAGAGGATTTCAAAACAAATATTTTGTGAACTCTGACAACACAATTGGACATTATGCAATCCAAACAAAAGCAGGTAGAAGCAGAACAAAACTTGGTGATATTCTGTCCTAGATGCAAGAAGAAGCATAGTCACAAAGAATGCCCACTAGATATGGTGCAAACCTGTGCCATATGTATGAAATATCATGCTACAGAAATATTCCCATCACTCCCTGGGCTAAAAGTAGTCTATAAGGAGGAAGAGGAAGAAGCAAAACTTGTCTACTTGTTAAATCAGCATCACCAATGGCAACCACGACAAACAGGTACGCCAACTGATCCATCTCCTTTCTTTCAAACTTCGCAATATAATTTGCAACAATACCCAGGAGCCATGTGGCAGAATCAACCACCTTTTTCCAATTGATCACAACAGCCATTCCCTATGCCACCTTGGCCCAACAAATCAAATCAAAATAACAATTGGCCAAATTCCTCTTACTTCCCACCATTTTGGCAGAATAATGCATATCAATCCCAATGGCCACCCTTGACTTCATAGAACTAGAACTGACAGTCAAGCTGTCAAAGACCTACAAATCAGCCAGCAGAAACAATCCACCTACCTCAACCCACACTGCTAGCACCCTACACATTGCAACAGAACCCTCAGACCAACCTACGACCACATTTCCCAACCCAACCCAACCCGAACCCCAACAACAGACCGATTCAATCTGTGCAAATTATTGAAGGACCAGAGTGAAAAGCCAAGTTAAGGGAGTGCAATGAGCTTCAATTAAGAACTGGGTAGATAATAGAATTAGAGTGGGGTAGAAATAAACAAATTGAAAATCAGTTACCTATAGAAAAAGCACCACATGTGGAGAACATTGTTAAACAGAACACTCACGATCAAATAATCACCTCTTCTCCACCATTCATAGAAAGATTAATCATACCACACCCAATAGAATACCCCAATTTTAATATTTTGGGAGAACTGAAAATTTGTGTATAAAAATACCTCTCCTCCAGGCTATTTAGGACATTCTGATTTATGCAAAAACTATTAAGGAATTGTGTATGAAAAAGCCAAAGAGGAAAATAAAAACAACCCCAATTTTCCATGTAGTTGGTACCTTATCTAATTTACTATCAGGCAGATAAACACCTGTAAAATAGGAGGACCCAAGAAATCCTATAGTCACTGTGCAAATAAATGGATGCTCTTTCCCCAATGCATTAGTCGATTTAGGAGCAGCAATCAATATTGTTACAACCACAACTTGTCAAAAGCTTGGCATTACATCCTTGGACCCAACCACGACCTTGTTGGAACTAGCTGACCAATCGGTAGTAAAACTAGAAGGCACATTACAAGATGTAATGGTGTCAGTAGACTCTTGGGAATACCCTGTAGACTTTCTGATCATCAATCCTAGAAACCGACTTGATGAACATCCCCTAATTCTAGGTAGACCTTTGCTAGCAACCACGGATGCTTACATAAGCTATCGAACATACAACATGACTATAGCAAGAGGAAGCAATGTGAAGAATTTAGTCTTATGTCCTTCAGCTCAGCCAAGTTTAACAATAATCAAAACTAGAAAACAACTTATATCATATCTAACTGAAAACATTAAATCACCACTAACCATAGAAGACGCTCTCGAATTTAAGGATCAAATAGAAGATGACATCATTAACACTTAAATTAACCAACTAGATGTCGTATCCCATCTAAAATGTCACATGATCGAAGTAGCCCTCGATAAAAAAATAGAAGAAGATCCCTTAAAAAATATTAATGATCAATCAATACCAATAACTTCCTTTTATAACAGCAAAACCATAGAAATTGAGCCAAGAAAAACGTTGAATATTAACAAAAATCTTACTGTTGATCAAGAGCAGAAGCTTGCTCAACTCTTGAGAAAATATAAAGAGGCCTTTGCATGGGATTACCTGGACATGAAATGGATTGATCTGCAATTATGCATGTACCACATTTATATAGAGAAAGATGCCAGGCCCATTCAACAACCTCAACGAAGGTTAAATCCTCATCTTAAAAATATTGTTAAAGCTAAACTACAAAAATTATTAGATGTAAACTTCATCTACCCCATATCTAACATCAAATGGGTCTCTCTATTAGTAGTGGTGCCAAAAAAGAATGGAAAGTGGCATATATGTGTTGATTATAGAGAGCTTAATAAAGCAACCCAAAAAGACCATTTTCCCCTTCCATTCATTGACCATGTATTGGACACATTGGCAGGAAGAAAATTCTTTTCTTTCCTGGATGGCTTCAATAGATACAATCAAATTCGGGTTGCCCCTAAAGATTAGGATAAGACTACCTTTACCTGCCCTTGGGGAACATTTGCTTACAATGTCTTACCTTTTGGGATGTGCAATGCACCTGCTACATTCTAGAGGGATAACTCAATATTTTTCATATCTGATAAATGAAGGGCTTGAGGTGTACATGGATGACTTTACACCTTATGGAGATGACTTCGAGCTAGTGTTACAAACATTAGAGAATGTCCTACAAAGATGCATTTCAACTAGACTCTGTTTAAGCCATGAAAAATGCCACATGATGATGACCGAGTGCCTCATCTTGGGTCACTATATCTCAGCAGCTAGAATCTAGGTAGATCCAACAAAAATTCAGATAATTATTTTAATACCTACCCCTTCCATACAAACTAAGGTATGTAGTGTCTTGGGATTTTATGGCTATTATAGAAGATTTATAAAGATTTTTTCTCAAATTGCTACACCACTATATGCATTAATAGGAAATATTGATTTCATTTGGACTGATAAATGTGACAGTGCTTTTGAAGATTTAAAATGGCTTGTACCAACAACCCCAGTATTAAGGGGCCCAAATTGGGATTCACCATTCTAGATTTCATCTGACGCTTCAGACATAGCCATTGGAGCAGTTCTCGCCCTAGAGGAAGATAAAAAGCCATATGCAATATACTATATCAAAAAAAATCTATCTCTTGCTGAATTAAATTATACTGTTACTAAAAAAGAATTTTTGGTTGTAATATATGCTATCAATAAATTCAGACATTGTATAATAGGATACCCTGTGGTTTTTTACATTGATCACCCTACTATTAAATATCTAGTTAATAAACCTGTTACAAATGGAAGAGTGAAAAGATGGTTGATTCTTTTGTAGGAATTCGATATCACTATCAAAAATCGACCAGGAAAGGAAAATCCAGTGGTAGACTTCCTTTCACAAATGCCAAAGATAGATGACTCAGCAGCAGTATAAGACCAGTTTCTTGATGAAAATTTATTTGTTGTAACCGTGAAAACACCATGGTATGTGGATGTTGCAAATTACTTGGTAGTGGGAAAATTACCCAAGCACCTAACGCCTAATGAAAGAAAACAAACAGTACGTTGCAACACATGATTCTCTTGGATCGGAGGCTATTTATTTCATGCAGGGTCCCATATGCACATTAGAAGATGCGTCAGGGAAGAAGAGATCTTCGACATCCTGAAATATTGCCACGATGGGCCTTGCAGTAGACATTTTTCAAATCGCCGGACTGGTCACAAGGTATTACAGATGGGCTATTATTGGCCCACTGTTTTTAAAGATGCCAAGAATTTTGTCCAGGCATGCAACAGTTGCCAAAGAATGGGATGCCATTTGCAGTCTGATGAGATGCCCCTGCACCCACAAATAGTCATTAAACCTTTTGAGTGATGGGCGTTATATTTCATCGATCCAAAAAACCCATCATCTAATAAAAAGACATATATATTAGTTGCAACAAAGTATGTGACTAAATGGGTGGAGGCAGAGGCACTACCAAGGGTAACATAGGACTCAGTAATCCACTTTCTTTTCCAACTATTCGTGCAATATGGCATTCCTAGAGAGGTAATTACCAATGGAGGACCACAATTCATAGGCCATAAGATCGCTGCAACATTAATGAATCATCATATCATGCACAAAAACATGACTCCATACCACCCGCAGGCAAATGGCCAGGTAGAAAGCACAATTAAGGTAATTGAGGAAATACTCACAAAGACATTTGCATCACATAGACATGACTGGGCTACCCAATTGCCAAAGCCCTATGGGCATACCACATGACATGGAGAAATACCATGGGATATTCCCCATATCAACTAGTGTGTGGCAAAGAACCTATCTTCCCAATTGAATTTGAAATCCATGCATTGAGGATAGCTCAGGAGGTAGGTTTGGACTTAAACAAAGCACAAATTAATAGACTACATCAAATCATTGAATTGTATGAAATTTGGTTATCATCTCTTTAGCACACTATACTGATCCAACAACAAAGAGTGAAATGACATCATGCCCTTATCAAAAAGAAGATCCTCCACGAAGGATATTGGGCACTCCTATATGATTCTAGGTTCCAGGATTTCCTGGGAAAACTCTAGACCATATGGTTAGGACCTTATGAGATAAAAAAGGTGCATGATAATGGCACCCTCACATTAGCCATCATTGATGGGTTTGGCTACTCTTTTAGAGCGAATGGACATCGAGTATGACTCTATCACAAACCGCTTACTAGGGAGTCCTTTTGCCAATAATTACAGGAAGATTCCACCATATAGATTCTCACTGAAGAGGGCAACCTATCCTTAGCATAGACCTAGTTAATAATTCATTTGTTTTTGAAATTTGTAGATAAAATTTCATTTCTATGTTGATTGAATTTTCTTGTATAAATTGTATATAAATTCTCTTTTTTCTACTTTTCCTTTGTTGTTCCCTCTAAGGAACAAATGTTGTTCCTTTTAAGGAACAATTGTTGTCCCTTCTAAAGAACAACAATGATCTTATGGATTTTCTTCGTGTTGTTCCCTTTAAGAAACAACTGGTGTTCCTTCCAAAGAACAATTGTTGTTCCCTCTAGGGAACAACAATTTTGTGTACGGAGTTTCGTGTTGTTCCCTTTAAGGAACAGTTGTTGTTCCCTCTAAGGAACAACTGTCATTCCCTCTAAGGAACATGAGTTCCCTATATATTTGATTTTCATGTTGTTCCCTTCAAGGAATAGTTTCCTTTCCCTCTAAGGAACAACTGTCATTCCCTCTAAGGAACATCAGTTCCATGTATATTTGATTTTCGTACTGTTCCCTTTAAGGAATAGTTGTTGTTCCCTCTAAGGAACAATTGTTATTCCCTCTAAGGAACAATAGTTTCATGTGTATGTGTTTTCTTATTGTTACCTCTAAGGAACATCTGTCATTCCCTTTAAGGAACAAAAGTTTCATATGGATTTGTTTTCTCGCTGTTCCCTTTAAGGAACAATTGTTGTTCCCTCTAAGGAACAACTGTTGTTCCCTTTAAGGAATAACTACTATTTCCTCTAAGGAACAAAAATCCCACATGTATTTTTTTTCTCGTTGTTCCATCTAAGGAACAACTTGCATTCCCTTTAAGGAACAACTGCTATTCCCTCTAAGGAACAACTATTGTTCCCTCTAAGGAATAGCTGTTGTTCCCTTTAAGGAACAACAATTTCATGTATATTCTTTTTGTTGTTCCATCTAAGGAACAACTGTTGTTCTCTCTAAGGAACATCCGTTTCATTTGGATTTTGTTTCTCGTTGTTCCCTCTAAGGAAAAGTTGTTGTTCCCTCTAAGGAACAATAGTTTCGTTTGGACTTGTTTTCTCATTGTTCCCTTAAGGAACAGTTGTTGTTCCATTTAAGGAATAGTTGTTGTTCCCTATAAGGAATAACCATTGTTCCCTCTAAGGAACAATAGTTTCGTTTGCATCTATTTTTCCTTTGTTCCATCTAAGGAACAGTTGCCGTTCCCTTTAAGGAACAGTTGTTATTCCCTCTAAGAAACAATAATTTCAAGTCTAATTATTTTTCTCTTTTCACTGTTTCTTATAAGGAACAACTATTGTTCCCTCTAAGGAACAACAGTTTCGGTGTGCAATTTTTCTTCTTGCTCTTCCTCCTAAGGAATAGCTATTGTTCCCTATAAGGAACAACACTGTCATGTATATATCCTTTTGATGTTCCCGACACAAAACATCACCATCTGCGTGTATTTTTCATTTGCTGTTCCTTACAGGGAACGGTTGTTGTTCCCTTTAAGGAAGAACACCTTTTTGTGTGCCTTTTCTTATTGTTCCCTACAAGGAACAACACTCTTTGTGTGAGGTTTTCTTTAGGAAATAAACACTTTGTGAATATTATTTCACTTTTTATGACCCTCTATCAAGCACAAGGGTACAAATATATATGAAAGGATACAAATCTAAGGATTACTGGAACAAGCAAGTATTGAATATTATCATCTTTAAACAAGATTGCTTTGTATTAATCGAAAAAGAATGGACGCAACCATCTATATCACCTCACTGTCCTCATTTCCATTATAAATCAAAGAGATTGATTACTTGTACCATGTTGGTTCTTCCTTAAACCCTATAACTCCCTTTGTTCATTATCATCAAATAAGGTTGAGGGCATACGTTCTTCTATTTGATATGTTTAGACTTCTTTTGCCATTCCTACTCGTAAAGAGTGTTGAGCCACCCTCTATGTATAAATAGGAAGTGTTGTTCTATATATATATATATATATATTATATGTTTACTAATAATTGTATGATTTTGTTATATATATGTTTACTAACAATTATATGATTTTGTTACAGATGGAGGATAGGGGGTCTCATCATGAGCCAGTCTACCATGATCATAAGGAAGCAACAAAGTGGCATTCCCACTATGGCCACCACACCAGGGATATGATTCAATGGATGAATCAAGAAATAAAAAGTCCTTGGAACAAGAGGTATCATCATGAGCTGGCCTGTCCACCTTTTGCTCCTTCCTAGTGAATGGAAATATGTTCATCAAGTCACCAAGCCAGCATATTGGTCTCCACTCTAATATCATAATGCACTTTCCCTATTATACATAAAGGACCATGGTTCCAAAGTGTTAGAAAGAAACTCTGTTGAGGCTATAGATGCCTGCAAGCAATAGAAGCTCTGCTGATGGTATTAAAGTCATATTTCCAACATCAATAGTTATTATAAGTCCCTTTCCTTATTTGGTATCTTTACTACAAAGCAATTATGTTCCTAATTTATGTTGAACCTTCATGCATGCATATCTTCTAAAAAAATCAATCATAATAAGCTTTAAGTGGAATGATGACGGTAAAGTATCTTTTTTGTGTCAGATGTCCTTTTCCCTTTTCGAAATCACCTCATAGCATCTCCTCACTAATTGATACATTGATTTCAGCACTCTGATATCTCTTGCGATCCTTTCATAAATAGGCGTACCTTACCACTCCCATCATCGCTGTACACCACCACCAGCATGATTTTCCTTCATTCACTCGATCGAAGGTGACCTATCATTTCAAAGGGGGGCGAGGGTGACTCCCAAAGTACTTATGCATGTGTGTCAGTCCTTTATTTGGTTATGCAGGACTATATGACATTCCACAATAGCAAGTTTTTAATGGTATTTATGCTTAAAAACATCATTCGATATAACGATCATAACAACTTTCCGTTCCATCGCTGGCTCTCTCTATTGTTGTGTTACCTATGCTAACTTATAATGTGTATAATTCAGGCAATATGGGAGGAAGTACAGTGCGTAGGGAGCCGCTAATACTGGTTGTTTCTGATGCTGCCAGAGAAATTCTAGTCTGAGTTGGGTGGGTAGCATATTTCACACAATTTTGGCAACCCAACGCAATAATTTCCATAGAATTCCTGCAGTATTTACAGAATCACCAGTCTATGGTGAGGGGCCGACAAGTCATAGTCTCAGATGCTGTGATTGCAGAAGTTTCTGGATTACCAGTTGAAGGACCCATGTGGATGAATAAATGACTAAAGCTGTAGGATGCCATTCAAACCTTTAAAGATGAGGGGCAAGAGCTGATCATCAAAGGAAAAGGAGTTCAACCATCATCCCTTGGAGAACTAGCCAGAGTCATTCAGAATTTCATTACATGCGATGGCCGCAAAGATGTGGGAAGGCCGCATCAACTTAAACTGTTAGCAGTTTTGAAACAAAAATGTTCAGTAAATCTACCTGCATATTTGAATTTCTTATTGCATGATTCTGCTGAAAGAATAAGGAAATCCCAACACATAGAAACAGTCGTAAGTCATCATTGTTTAATAAGGCTGATAGTTAGCTACAACCTTGCCCAACAACAAACAAGTTGGGAAGAATTAATATTTTCCATAGAAGAGGGTTTAGCTATAATTGCTCCTAACGCTATTCCAAAAAGGAAAAGGACCACATACACAACAAACATTCCACAGAAATGTAGACACTTTGCCAGCTTAAGGAAAAGCTTGGGAACAACTGAAAATCCCCAGGGTAGTAGTAGCCAGCCCATAGAACTATCTAGTCCAGAAATTGAGCAATATCTAGAGTTGGAAGGATGGGATGACCTAGAGTCAGAACATGGGGAGGAAACCGAGCACTCTACTGAAGAGGAAAGAAATGAAATAGAACTCTCCTTAAAACCAAATACAAGTCCCCCTTGAGACTTATGGCATGATATTGAATTGGCCTAGATTTTGGCCAATATGAATGAATTTATACAGCCCGAAAGCCCGCTCAACTTTAACATTGGAGCAACCCAATCGGAAGAAAACTCTAGACACAACAGGAGCATACCAAAAAATGTAATCTATGACGTAGAAACAGGAACATAAGTCACTCAGGAAGAGACGGAGCAACCTATTGATATACCTCCAGAAGAACCTAGCCAGGTAGACCTAAATATAGAAAATATAGACCAAATAGAGGACATGGAGATATACCAAGAAGATGAAAATAAATCTGGGGACACAATTATTTTAGAGCAGAAAGAACAGATCCACAATTAAAAAGCTCAGGAAGGAACAACAGAGGCTATAGAAAACAGTGAAGAGGCTCAAACGAAAAATAAGGGAGTTATCAGCAGGGAAAGTCCCAGACAAAACCCCAAAAACAATAAATGCAGCCATCCAATCTGAATTGTAGGAAATAGAAGCTACAGGGAATCAAACTGAGCCCATACTCACTGAACCTATTAGGGAACAACATTCAATTTTTGCAGACATAGCTACCCAAACAGAGGCTATAATTTCTCATGACTTATCCATTCAAAAAGGGATGGCATCCTCCTATAACACATCTACCCAGACAGAGGTTTGGGCCTCCGATAGCAAAGAAACACATATAATCAACATCCATTCTCAGAGCAGTAGTACAAAGAAAAATACCAAAGCCAAAGATATCATGATGAGAAACGACCCCGACATAGTGAATCTTCAAGCAGATTTAGCCCAGGCTCATCTTACCATAGAACGCCTTGAGTTAGAAACAGTCCCCCAGCAAAAATACTAGGAATTATAGAGGCAACTTCGGGACATGAACATCTCAGAAAGTGAGGCATTTGATGAATACCGAAAGGCAAAAGAGAGAACTGAGAAAATGAAGCTCATATTAGAAAACGGGAGGAGTCAAAAGGATACTATTTGCCCATTATATACTGACATATTGGCATGCAGATCTCCTGCCAATAATTATGCCCTATTTTCAATGGAAAGATACTTATAGTTGAAGATCAAAGCTGTCAAAGCTGGAAAACTGATAGAGTTGAAAACAATTGAGGACTTTATAAACTGTTGCAAACATCATGGGGTAAAAGTTCAGAGGTTGACGTGTGAATTTTATTTACACAATTTTGTATTAAAGGAAGAAACTAGAATGAACCCCAGTCCTTCTGTGAGGGATGTACAATTTCAAGCTTTTATTTCATTCGTTGTTAACCAACTGAAATGGTTCAATGCTCATAACATGTTCTAGAGGCAGGAAAAAAACACCCATTACAAATGCTGGACAATCACAAAAGTTTGATGAAGTCGGAAGGAGTAATCAAAATGCTAGGGCCTATTCAGAAAATTTTTTTCCAAAATGGAGTAGAGTATTTCCTTTCCATTCAAGAAAGCTCCTTGGCCGCAGCCAAGTTCAAATGGACAATCTCCAATAACAATGTACATAATAGAGTGCCATTTAATTACAAAAATTTTAAACTGGCTGCAGAACGCTTTGTCACTTATAGTAATCTCATCTTAAGAGAAGGTCCTTATTGGCTAGCCTGTCGGTTCTGCAGTCCTATTATTTGGTATCCTGATGAGGGGTACAAGGCTATATATGAACTGCCTGAAGGATAGACAGGGCACATCGTCGAAATCTTGGCCAAGAATCATGGTTTGAGACCACTTTACGACAATTCCTTCTCCAGTTTATTCCTTGATTCCTTCGCATACGAACTACATGGTTTTCATGAGGACATGAAAAAGGGTAAGTAGCGGAGTATGTTGGGTCATGGAAAAGCTATGCATTTACTATTAACTTATTATCCTTTTCCTTTATTGTCATCCTTGTTATATCTCAATGCACTAATCTATTAAGAAATTACGGTAAGAAATAAAAAAATTAGTTGCAGTTATGTTTTGGCTAATTATTATCCTTCTTTATGCAAGAAAGTACGAAAAGGGACAACTGTTGTTCCCTAACTAAGGAACAACGAAAAAGAAGCAAGCTAAGGAAGGAGCGTGATAGTTACAGATAAGGCCAAAACAAATCAAAATGATCAACGTGAGAAGGGAAATATATCTGAAGTTAGAAAATTGCGTGAATCCCTCTGGATCGAGAGACCTTTAGGGATCACTTTACTAATTATCTTTTTACCCCATTCTCATTATAAAAGGAAACGATTGTAAGCAAAGGGGATGACTATTGTTATTATTATTTTAATTGTCAATTACAGACTTTCACTGTAGCAAAGAATGAAAATACATTGTAATACTCTTTCATGATTAATACATAAGAAGAGTTATTGTTCCTTTTCATTTATCTGAAGTAACCAGCAATGTATGTTAGCAGCTAAGTGCCCGACTTCCGGTGGAATTCACTGGTTCGCCTGTGTCATATATTTTCAATTATTGCAAGTGTGACAGTTTGATAGTATTATTGCTTTCTGCTATTCTATTTCATTGTTGTTCCTTATTTCTTTGCATTGACATAATAGCTCTGTTTTATATAATTTACAACATTGTTGTTTAATTAGTTTGCTTTCGGTTTGGATTGAGTTTCCTAGATGAATATCCTGCTTGATGTAATCAACTGTAATGAAAATTAACTATTGTTGTTAGGCTCTTAGGTTGATGTCGTTGTTGTTTTACAGAGTAGCGTGTTTTATTTAAATTGAATCATTTTCTAAGAGAAGAGTTGTCACTTCTGTACTCTTAACTGATACTGTTGTTACTTGAATTGCATATTGTTGTAACCTGAATTGTTGTAGGATTTGATTTCATTAAAGGATTGAGTTTTCTTTTAATTGCAATTAGAATTTACTTGCTGCATCCACTTACTCTTGTATTTAAAAGATCTATACTGAAATTTAGAAGAATTACTCTTTGATTTAAATAGTCACCACATACTGTGTACACTCTTGAAATAGAAAGACTTGCCCGAATTGATAATTAATGTGAAGATAATTAGGAGTTGAAAAGGCACCTTTTATCAGTCAAGAATAATTCAATCTATTTAGGTTGTTTCTACTCAATTTGGCTTACCTTTCACTTGGTCAATTACTATTCTCTTCTTGTCACCAAGTTTTCTCAATCCCTTTGATAATTCACTCACCCTCACATGTGCATAGTCTCAACAACCAATTCAATTATTTAACTTTGTATTCATAGATTAATGTTACTTTACCCTGGGCATCAATCCATAGTATTAGCTCATGATCAATCCATACCATGGGTATCGATCCATAGTATTAGCTCATGATACTATTAGTGTTTAAAGATATATATAGGGTATAGAAACATTTAATTAGCCAGTAAAAGTAAAAGATGTTTTAGTGTGGCTTTAAAAAGTTTTTAATTTGATTTTTCCATTTTTATAGCAAATATGATTTTTATAATTAACACATATTGTCTAAACAATTGAATATGTTTATTAGATTGGAAATTAATAAATTTTAAGAGTGAAATATGGAAACATATCAAATGTTGTTTATAATATATTTATAATTAAACATGATATGAATGGAAGTGTAAAATTTATTGTGACATTTATAATTAAAAAAAGAAGTAGTAGAAGGTAGCAAATGTACATAGGGTCTAATTTATTTCCAAAGAAGACCCCCCTCAAGTGGAAAGCCCAGTTAGGATAATATTTCCTTTCAAGAGTATTATTTGTGACCCTTTACACTAGACCAAGACCAAACTTTCCCTCCACACCATGTCAGCATCCCAGATCTTCAACCCCTTCCAACAAATTCGACTAGGCAGTGGCTTTTGGCAACATGTAGCTTCTAGTAATAACAAAATCTTAGGAGACTTCGATCTCCAAACATAGACCAAAAAACAGAGGGTGAGAGGCACCAAAAGTTCAATTTTCTTCTTCTCTATAGGCATCCCCAAACACACATTTATTTCCTTCTCCCATAAATAAACTTTGCACTAGTCCAGCTCCTCTTGAGATAGCGAAATTACTTAAGTGAGTTGGCTCAAATGACTTTCACCTACTTCAAGATATAGGATTCTTCTGGGTCAAATGGGGGGTCCTTAGGCCGACTTGATCTCCCTTAGGCTAACATGATATGGATGGTACATAATTCATATTTGACTTGATACAAAACCTTTTTAAATGGTTTGAAAGCCAAATAAGGGTCCCTTTAAATATACAGTGAATCTATAAACTCAATATTAATCCTAAGAGTCCTTAATGGGGACTTTAACTAACATAATGATGACCCAAGCATGAATCCCATGCTTTAATAATTCATTATTACAATAATAAAAATTATTTTCGTTATTCTTTTGACAAGTACATTACATAATGAATCAAGTACATTATTTAAGTCTGAACATAGTTACATTTTATAGCACATTGGAGTGCTATTCTTATATTAAAATTCATGGCGAATATGTAATATTTATTGGCAGGTATGATGAGGCAAAGATTACTCAGAAAAGGAACCACATAATAGGCTGTGATAGGTTCAACCATCGATTGGCATGGATAGTCATGAGGTCTCGGGACTTGTGTCAAGACCCTGCTTGCTGAGGTTTTCCTGTGTACTTTTTATTTGACCAAAATTCTAAAAAACCAATTATTTGCACCATAGTTAGTATATCTAATGGCTAGCCTAGTGTAGGCCCTATGTTGGGCTACCTGAGAATAGTCTTGTATGAGGAGTCTAATGTGATGAGAAATCTCTTAACCATTGCAGGAAAGTTGGATATTTTTTTCATTTATCGTTATGTATACCAAATAATTGTGAATGAAGAACACCTAAGTAATATGGATATTAGATCGAGTTTATAGCCTACAATATTGGGTGCTAGTATGCAGCATAACTAGAATACATTTTTGGTTTCTTACTTTCCTTGGAGGACCCTTCCATAGCTTCATGTCCTTCAACATCTTTTAATGTAGATTTCAAACTATTTGTCCTCTTCCTTGTGATTGGGATAACCACTAATTGAATAGGCTCACTTTGTCCTTCTTCTTCATCATTTGTAGTAGAGTTCTTATGATGAACTTCTTCTTCTTCAAATATTGTAACTTCTTCGTCATCATAATCAATAGGAATATCCTTTTATTTCTTGTAAGCTTGATTCTCATCGAATATGACATCCTTTTGTATATTTTAACCCCATATAGAAATTACCTGCATATGAATCCTAAAAGACATAAAATAAACAATGCGAGAGCATAACACATAAAACACATATACACGGAAATTTTCACCTAGATCCCAAAATGAGGACTACCAGCTTGATTTTTCATTATGTTCCTTTCAATGTTACAATACATATTTATACATGCCGAAGCATCCAATACCATGGATTGAAAACCATTGTGTCCAATACCATGGACCAAAAAACCATCACGTTCAATAAACATGTGTGAAAATCATGCACAAAACCATAGGTGGGTCCGCCCAACCTAACATAGGTTCCAAAACAAAAATTTTCTAGGGCATTGCCCTGGACCCCATAAAGTGGGGTTATGGGTACGCCTCAAACCCCATGTGACCTCCCTCATAACCCCCCCCTTAACTACATAGGCTAGTCGTTGAAAGAATATAACAAAACCCAACATTCTCCCACTTGTTGCTTTCTTTCCATAGGGGCCACAAGAGAGCTTAGTCATTTTTCCAGCCCTGAAATGCCCATTGTCTCTCTGCACCAAGAGAACTTCTTAGAGCTCACAGATTTTTTCAATGCATTCGCAATATTCTGCAAAGTGTCCACCTTTACCATCAACACCTTTTGTCTTCTATCATATCCATCACAAAGTGATACTGAATATCAATGTGCTTTGTCTTTGAATGATATGCGGGGTTCTTTGCCAAGAAAATTTCACTTTGGCTGTCACATTCTATCCTTATAGCTTCTTGTACTAACCCCATACTTGAACACAATCTCTGCAACCAAACTACTTCCTTGCTTGCATGAGTGGCTGCCATGTATTCTGCCTCTATAGTTGATAGTGCCACTACAAATTATTTCTTACTCATCCAACTAACTGCACCTTCAAATAGGTTAAACACATACCTACTTGTAGATCTTCTCTAATCCATATATCCAGCCCAGTCTACGTCAACAAAGCCACAAATATCCAACACTCTATCCAATCCTGGTATTCCTTGGTAGCACAAACCATGATAACTAGTGCCACGCAAATACCTGAAAACCCACTTCACTACTGTCCAATGCTCCTTCCCTAGTTTTCACATAAACTTGCTCCATAATCCCATTGGATGTGCAATGTCTGGTCTAGTACAGACCATTGCATACATCAGGCTACCAACTACACTTGCATATGGAACACAGGACATGTCCTCTTCCTCTTCTTGTGTCTTGGGACACTGTTTAACAGATAACCTCACACCTACAGGAATAGGAACCTTCACCAGTTTACAATCCTGCATATTAAACCTCTGCAGTATTGTCTCGACATACTTCCTATGGTTTAACCAAAGCTTCCTCTTTTCTCGATCTCTTTTAATTTCCATGCTAAAAATATAGTTTGCAGCACCACGAACTTTCATGTCAAATTTGGAGGACAATTGGGTCTTCAAATCCTGGATAATTTCTTTGCCATTTCCAACCAGCAACATATCATCCACATACAAGACCAGATAAATAACACGGTCACCAATTAATTT
>APFE031171654.1:157218-183259 GCA_000404065.3 Pinus taeda | reverse complement strand
TAAAAATGAAGTAGCACATCTATTTGATGAGCCTCCTCATTTCTATAAGTACACAGAAGCTGATGAGACCTTAGGGTCAATTTTGAGGCATCAGCTTCCCCCTCAAGACACATGGCAGGACTTAATAAAGCTACTTTTGAACCAAAGTTGAGATATTAAATCTTTTTTCAGCAATACAGTCCATATTGCATCTACAGGTGGACAAAGCGATGACAGCAAGCATAAAGACGCTGAGCCAACTCAGCACAGGTACTCGGCATCAACAGCAGCATCAGCAGGTACAGGTGGCAGGGTCAAGAAGATACAAAAAATCAGAGTGATAAAGCACTTCAGTGCTACATTTATGATAAAGCCGCGCAGTTAACTCCGCAGTGCCCAAAGGTCAAAAAATCTATCCTGACAGCAGTTCAAGGCCTTTAAGAGGCATTTATGTTTACAATTACTTCTCATCTACTCTCCTGTACAAGTGTAAGAGATATTTTCCTCTCAGATAACTCCATACCTGAGATATTTTTGTATGTAACCTCTATATATTCCCCCTCGCGTTTGTTTAGAGGGGTTGGACTCCGGATGTAAGAAATTCTCTTGATATTCTCTCTGTTATTCTGATATTGTAAAACTCTCAGACAGTTAATACAAAAGATAGTGGGATTTCTTCAAAGATGTTTGTCTATTGATCTCTTGATGGTGTGTGGCTCAAAGTTGCAGGATTCCTGTGTATTACGTGAATCAATAAGTTTTCTCATGACTCTTTATTTCACCTGTGTTTTCTGTTATTCCATATGTCTCTCATGTTTTCTATACACTTGAAAATCTAGATAGTGAGGAAAAAGAATAGTCTCAGGACTTGGTCATTGACTACCCTGAGCTCAATCTAAGCTATCTTATATGTTTTCTTCTGATAAGGTATTTAAAGAGTAATTCTTCACTACTACCTTTAATACTGCATCATCACAGTGTGTTGTTGTTTAGGAATTCAAGAAATTGCTCCTAGATAACAAATCTCATATTACAATATTCAGCTTAAGTAAAGAAATCTTAATTGCTCTTTGCTGGTTGTTTCACCTCACCCTCACTAATTACATCTTGTTTCACGGAATACACACAGGCCCTATAGCTTTTCCCCTCACCAAAATCAAGACCTCAAAAGAAAACCGTCCCAGACCCCATTGCCCAATGGACTAACCTTTCCTGCAGATATACTTCAAAGAAATCAGAAGCATCCTCTCCAACCAAACACAGAAACAACCAAAAACACATCTCATAACTAGCCTAAAACCCTCACTGAAAGCAGTGACACAACTAATAGAGAGAGCCCTCTCTGACTACAGCTGGGCTAGAAGTCGTAGCCCAAAGATTGGTTAGTGGTTACCCCGGCCGTATTCCCTAAGGAGTCATAGGGAACAACCTGGGTGTTAACAGCCATCAACTCCTCTTGAAGTATAGCATTCTCCTTCCTATCTTCATTCATCTCTTGCACCATATCTCTCATGATGATAAGCTCTTACAACATCTCTAAATCAAAGAGTCTTGCTAAGGAAGATGGATTAGAAACATCACTTGTTGAAGCCACCATCACACTTGTAATGCATCAAAAAGCTTCACAAAGCTTCAAAAAATTTCTCAACAAAGAAGCATCTCAAACCATTCAGCTTACACACATAACCTTGTACACAGTTAAATTGTCCTTGCACAAATACAAAACTAATAGCTGATTTTCTAGCTAACCTTGGCCAACGATCCTAGGGTTAAAATGAGCTAACAGTGCTCTGATACCAACTTGATCTGAATGTTGGGAAAGCTTGTTAATGCTATGCAAGCTCCCTCATCAGTATTAAAAAAAATGTGTTTAGAATCGTCTTAATTAACCAAAATGTGAGGAATTATGTGTCAAGTGTTAAGTGTCTTTTATGAGAAATTTATGAGGTTAATTAGTTGTTTAAAACACATATACAACAAGTAAATTGTATAGAAGTAAAACACAACAAACTCATAACACAAATATGATAAAGGAGTTCACCCCTCCTGGGGTACATCTCCTTGGACCTACTTCAATGGCTAGGCCCTCTTTGGATTAATGGCCAATTCTCTAATTACATGCACACGTAGTGCTCCAATAGCTTTGCAACCTACTCCATTGGATTCAGAAGACCCAAAAACCCAAAACATGACTATCCAAGCTCTGCAAGTGGACTCCAGCTGATATAGGCTTTACCTCCTCTCTTGGTGGCCCTAAGCTTCCTTAAACTTCAACGTAGCAAAATCATGTACACAAGTGCCTTTTTGCCTCTGCAACCTATTCCATTGTATTTAGAGCATGCAAATAATCTAGGAATGACACTTTTTGAGCCAAAATTGGTCAAACATTGAGGTAATTATGGTCTCTTCAGTTTTCCTTAGGAAACTCCACCAAATCTGGAGAAACTCCAGTTAACCCCACCAAATTTGGCGCAATCCCAGATTTGTTAGACCTACCAAACTGTTGCCAACTAAATCCTAAATTAATTAAGTGATAATCATGGGTTAATTAATGTTAAACTCAGTTAGCGCATTAAACTCGCATGGTTAGCATTAGCACTGGCCTTTGGTTATGAGGTAAGGTCACATGCAGAGGGGGCTAGCCCTCTCCTTCCCCATCCACCATGTGCTATCACATTAAATACAAAATGTCCCCATTGTATGTTAAACAACATTGGCGTGGCATAGTGGTAACGCTTGGTGCTTGTGTGGTCTAGGTTATGGGTTCAACTCCGCTGGCATGCCAATAACATTTTGTCATTGTGCGCTGATTTTGTTAGGCCTTTGGTGGGGGACACATAGTGGCCTCCGGGCTTGCCACATGTCCTCTTCTCATTGGTCCTCCCCCGTCCAATAAGAAAACAACCAACGCATCAAACTATTGAACATTCATAAAGCGCCACTTGGCATGACCTCATTGGATGTTGACCAAACCTTTAACCTGCACTATCACCTGCCATGTTAGAAATACAAACTGCTAGCTGTGCACTGATTGTAATTATTTTTGCAAAATTCTTCTCTTTGGCAAAGCGACAAAAGTCTTTATCTTTCTCATGTGAACTCCATTTTGAGTTAAACAAGTTGCGTTGGGATTGTATCACTGAGATGGACATGGTCGTTTAGGTTATGATCGATTCTGAGCACTTTTTTTGAGCAAAATTTTGCCCCTAATCTAGATTCCAACCATTTGGGTTTTGAAACCAAACTTTGTAGATGACTATGACCATTATAAGACACAAGGGAATCCACAAATATTTAAGGAAGATAAATTACAATAGGCTAAAAAGATTGACCCACTAGGATGTCTCCAATAGACTTTCCAATTATGTTTAAGAGAGAATTTTGCCTACAATAGTAAGTTACTTTAATCCTAGTAAGCTTTGCCCAAAGCTTGCCAATACAATGTCTTTGAATGAAGAGATGAAACAAAAGAAACTAGACAATCCCAAGTGCATTCAGATTGATGAGAGGAAGGTAGTTGACATGACGTTTAATGATATATCCTTATCTCTATTTGATGATGCCAACTCTAAGAATATCTCCTTCGAGATCTTTTCTCCTAGATATCCTATATCACCTTCACACAAAGAATGAAACCAATATGATCTTTCTACAAAACAATATTAGCGCAACATAATATATCAATCACAACAAATACAATAGACCATGAATGATAGATAATGGGGAGATCTTCATTACTATTGTCATTGAATAGAACTAGTGTACATCGGTGAGTTCTCCAAGGCCTCTTCCCTTGATTTTCTCCCTAACCTCTAACAATGTAAACTATCAAATGGGAACTATGAACTCAAAAAGAGAACTCTAACCAAAATTCACCAAAAACCATGAAAAAAAACTAGAAAACGAAAAGTGCTGATGCTAGCATATATAATATATATATATATATATTATATATATATTATATATATATTATATATATATATATATATATATATAATATATATATAATTGTGGTAAATTTTCAACATTTTTTTAAAATGTAATTAAAGGTCAATTTTTTTTTTTTTTGTGAAAAAACACCATGAAAATGAAATTGTTGATGTTGAAATAACGCCAGGTAAATTTTCAACATTTTTTAGCAATGACATCAAAGATAAAATATCGTGGCTTTGGAAAACCTTAAAACTCCACTGATTTCAGGCATGACATTAAAGATAAAATATCACGTCTTTGAAAAACCTTAAAATTCCAACAATTTTTGGCTATGGTGTTAAAGATAAAATGTTTATAACTGTTTTCAACTATAGCATTAAAGATAAAATACCATGACTCAAAAAAACCTTAAAATTTTGATAACTTTTTAACCATGGAATTAAAACTAAAGATTATGACTACAGAAAAGCTTAAGTTTCCAACATATTTCAACAATGGCATTATGAAAAAACATTATGACTAAAAAAACTTCAAAGATGAACTCCTAGATGAAAGAGTTATTATACCAAGAATAAATTCTTTTTTGAATGCTAAAAATATAATGATTTTAAAATCATAGCCTAAGATAGCTTGACACAATTCAACAAAAATTTAAAAATCAACCATCAAATTGACATGGAGTGTAGGCATACTGAACTCATTGTGATGAAAACTTAGAAGCTAACCATGAAATTGACACATTGTGGGGGCAACTTGAGCCATTATAACGAAAACTTTAAAATCAACTATCAAATTGATACATAATGAGAACGAGATGCTAATTGATGATTGACATGGACCCTACAGAAAAAATAAAATAACACAAAATAATAAATAATTAAAAATGAAAAATATAGAAGAAAACAAAAATTAAACATTGAAAATATATATATATATATATATTAAAAATATATATCTATTAAAAAATAAAAAAAACAAACAAAAACATAAAAAAAACAAAACAAAAATTGATGAAAAAAAGAAAATTAAACACGTAAATAGAAATATTACTAAATACAAAAAGAAAAAAAACATGCCCCAAAAAAAAATATAAAAATATTAGAAAAAAAACAAAAAAATCAACATAAAAAATATAAAAAACAAAACACAACTAACTTCAAAAAATAAAAAGTTAAATAAAATAAAAAAACACAAATACTAAATATAATATACTAATAATATATATATATATATATGTATATATAATATATATTATTATATTAGTATTAAAAGAAAATAAAGGAAAAAACTTTAAAAGAAAAAGAGAAAGATAAAAAAAACATTTAAAAAAATAAAAATAAAAGAATTAAAAAAAAAAAATAAAAAACATGGCCCCACGGGCCCTAAGTGGGGCTTCAATTCCAGGAATCGGCCTTAGCCCACTCTCGGCTCATGGGGCGCAGGTCTGGGCAGCGGGAGTTGCACCTCACGCCCACCCATGCATGTGACCCAAGGGCTAGCCTAGGCCCGCGAACACACGGGCCTTAGGCGGGGCAAGACCATCGACCAAGCAATGCCTAGGGTCTATGGGGTCACAGACCTGAGTGAGGGGAGTTGTAGAAAACCCCCCCCACTAAGGCACGTCACCCCGTGGGCCCTAGGCGGGACTAGACTGACTCTCGCCCAAGACCCTCAGGGCCGCAATTTTTAATTTATTTTATTTTAATTATTTTTTAAAATATTATGTTTTTTTATGTTTTTTATTTTTATTTTTATTTTTGTTTTAATGGATTTTTTCAATTTAATTTTTTAATGTTTTTTTTTTTTAACCTTTCTTTTTGTTATTTTTATTTAAAATTTTATTCGAATAATTTTTTTGGAAAAATAAAAACTTCAAATGCCATCATCTTTGGATCTAAAAATAATAAAATTTGTTATTTTTCCAACTTTTTTTATTTAATTTTTCATAAAAAAGTTTTTAGTTAACATGTCATTTTTAGTAAAAAGGTCGTGAAATGCGTATTTTTTTAATATGCAAAATGTGCATTTTTTGTTCAGTTTTTAAAAATATTATTTTTTAGTGACAATTAGTTTATGTGTATTGAAGTATTAATTGATGATATAAATATATAAAAAAATTCTAACTTCAAAATATTAATGTTACTATTTTTTTTAAACGTTGCAAAAAGAAATCGGAAATTTCATTATAAAAAACATTCTGGAAAAAATGAAAAAACACATGTTTGGAAAACTTTTAAAAAACAAGCATCTTAGAATGAAAAGAAAGAACAAGAATAAGACAACTTGAAAAATGGTTAGATAATCAATATTTTAAAAAAATTGTGCATACTTAGGACATAAGAAAATTTAAAGTGACAAAAATATGCCTTAAAAAAATGTTGCCACATGAAAATCACCAACATTTAAAAAAAATCCACACTTAGTACATTAGAAACTTTAAAGTGTGAAAATAATCCCTCTATAAGAAGGGGTTGATGTTGCATCAATACTTTTCAAAATCAAAATGAAAATCACTAGCATTTTAATAAAAATGTTCATACTTGATACATAAGAAAATTTGAAGTGTCAAAAATATGCTAAAAAAAGTATATTCTGAATCAACACTTTTCAAAATCGGATGATTTCTTGCTACCTCAAAAAACAGGTACCCAATACAGTTTCCGTTTGATATTTTATATTGTTATATATGCTCACTGGTGTGGATGAACAAGTTTATCATCGTCATAATACTAACAACATTTCGACATAAGTTCCTTTCTTCTCCTTTGTGACTAGTGAAGAGCTTCATTTATATAGATTTCCTTATGATAGGCCTTCATTGCACCTAGACAGTTTCTTGATCATATCAAGGTGATGATTAAGATAGACCAAATCAATCATTAATTTAATCAACAATTATTATTTTAACCAAAGTTGTTAAATTAGACCAAATCAAAGCTTATCTAATCAAAATCTTGCATTGTTTCAGAGCTCTAGTGTAGAGAAGGTATTTTTGGCCTTTTGTTTTAGTCTCCAACACTAGGAGGGAGAATTGTTTGGCCTTGTAGTTCAATTCCTACAAATGAGAAGGAGCATTGATCCCTAAAGCACTTGAATTTTGATGTTTCACCATTCACAAATTGATCCTCTCGCTTGGCAAAGGATGTGGCTTTCTTCTTTACCTCGGGGAGTGGCTTTTTGAGCTATAACATTGTCAACCCGGGGTTTGTACAAACTTAAGAGGGGTCGACAGTATATGTGCAATATGAACTATCTCTTTCTCTTATTGATTTGTATGTAGGTGGAATACAGAAACAAAACTACATGTACATAGACCAAGTTGACTAATCTATGCTACAGGAAAACTGTGATTGTGGGAAATAACTTGCTAAAAGGAAAATGTCATGAAAATCTAGGCTACTTGCAATAAAGGAAGGAACACTTGCACACTTCTACACTGTTTTCAATGAAACAAAATCACACTTGCACACCTCTATGTCATCTTGTAAGGAAAGAATAACACATTGTTGAAATGCAAGCATGTAAATTATAGACTGTAATTTGTAAAAAAAGCAGATATTGAAAGAAAACTAATCAAAGCGTCAACAAGGTCTATTTACCTCCAAGTTCCATTATTAGGGTAAGAGTGTTGTAATATATCAAAGAAGACAAATAACGATTTTATTTCAAACCTTAGTGAGCTTGGAAGGATGATTATTAACTATTATAGGATTCCTTATTTTGCTAAAAGATATCGTCCATCGAGCAGGTAACCAAGCAAAATGTGAGTTGGAGAAGAAAATAAGGTATAGAGGAGTTGGAAAATGATAAAATAAACTTGTTCAGAGAATAAAAGCATTTGGTTGCAATTTTAACCTAGCAAAACTCGAATTTGTGGGTTTCTTGTAGCTGTAAAATAGGTTAGAGTGCAAGAAATAGTAAAGAGTGAATAATGAACAACAAATCAATAGAATAAAATGGAATGAATTAAGTGCAAAGTGAAAATGACAGTTAAATAGTGTAACCACTACAATGATTATCACCAAGCGATCAAATAAATTGCAAGAAAAGATTCTTCATGAAAATCCCTAGTTAACCATGCATAATGTTATAAACATAAATACATTTTAGAAATACTTTGCAAAAGTGAATAGATGCATAAAAATAAAAATAAAAGAGGGATCTAGAGCACCTTGATGTGGATCCTAACCCAAGAAATCTATAAACACTTAGAAGAAAGTCGTACTAGGAGCTGAAATCATATTTCACTTCCATTAACTAAAAAAAATGTTTGTACATTGCATAGTTACAAAACTTGTAAGATACATGTTGATTGACCATGTTCTATTTCTAACTCTGAAGTGCAAAGTATTTATTGATTCTATGGCTAAAATAGGTGGTAGTGCTTCTTCACAGCTAAAACCTTAATTTTGGTCCTTGCAGCTATCTTCCCTAATGAAATTGTGCAATTTTCCTACCTTTAGCACCACAAGAGATGCCATGTGTTGCACTAAGTTCTTGATTAGCCATATTCATGGAGGTTCATTGTGGCTTGACAATGAATATCCCATCCACATTGACGATATTTACAAGTGTACAATATTGTTGCCATATGGTTCAAATGTTTCCTCTACATTCCAGAGTGTTTCTAAATAGAGAGAAAAGAAGGGTGACAATAACTTGTACTCAAAATATGATGCTCAAGATAAAGGACGTGGTCTTGCTATTAGCATGATCAACAATCCTTGAATCAAGTTTTCATCCCATATCATTACAGAGAAACTTATGTGACATTACACCAAAGGTGAGTGTACCTTAGATGTTATCTCTATTATTGATTCTTACGATCGAGGAGAGTCATTCAATTGGTGTAGTTATATGTTGAATTAGCTTTTTGAAGCCTGTGAAGATGTATTTAAGTGGGAAACCTACTTTATATATGGTTATTTAGTCATTGTGATTACTATGATGAAGTGGTGCATACTTGAAGGTAGAGAACCGACTAAAATTTCTAAGGATAAACCAATTTCTCTTGCCTATGCTCCATGGAAAACTTATGTCAATTTTTCTAATAGAGCTTTTAACAAGCAAGCTTTTGAAAAATGGTACACTAAAATGGTGCATGTTATAGAAACATTGAATAGGGTACCAAAGCCTATTTTGAATAAATATTCTCATCAAATTTGGTTCAAGATAAGTTATGGCCATACCTACATCCATCCTAAAATCATTGTTTCTAATATATTCAAAATGTGGTCGTTTCCATAATGAGGTACTATCTTAGCCTAGAGTCCAGTGCAAGCATCAAGAGGGAAACATGATTTACTCACTAGATTTAATGCAATCTCATAATTCTTTTGTAGATGTTGCATCATATTCTAAAAGGCACACAAGTAGGATCTCCAGCTAGATGGTGTTGAAGAAGTTCCAGGAATGCATGTTTTTTGTTTGAAATACTATGTCTGAAGTCATGTCTATGGTAAGTTCTACCACATCTACTTTAGAAATTCCAAATGTTTTTCCTCTTAGTGGTTCATAAATCAAGCCGCCAGTAGTACCATTTTTCATTATGAGTCCCATGCTTGTTTCTCCTCCCATAGTCTCTATTACTCTTCCATCCACCTTTGGTGCCTTCTATTTTGTTCAAACTTTTTCTTAAGCCCACCTACGTCTCCAACTTTCTCCTGTTGTTGACCTTACTGATGATGAGCCAAAAGACCCTATTGAGGGAACTAAAATAGCTGAGGAACCCTGTAATCCTTCTCCTATTCAATCCTCACATTCCCTTGATTAGTCTCCATATACCACATCACAATATGTCATTATTTCTAATGTCCATGATGTTGGAAATACTGGTGGTGATATGGGTGAAATGGATATTGAATCCACTCACAAAGATACCATTCAACAAACCACAGTTGGACTTGAGCTGCACAAAAAGGTAGTCATAGTGTCACCTGTGAAATCACCATCCAAGTTGTAGTAGGACCCTAGTACAGTTCTTTCAACTTCCCAGGTTATTGAGTTTAGTCAAGACCCTACTCAATGTCGAGAAGTCTTACATTTAGTTTCACAATCCTGGGACATCATTCCTATTTTTCCCTCAAATGTTTTTGATAAGATTCAAGATGAATTTAAGAAGGAGTAGAGTCAGGAGAAGGAAACTTTTCCTTAGGGACACTGAAAAATATGTTGCTAGTAGTCAACTCCTATAGGTTTTATTCCCTTTAATTGATAGTTTTCTTATAGATGATCTTCATAGTTGGTCCTCATCTGAGCTACTTCAACTGATTAGAACTTTTGCACTGCAACTAGAAGACTGATAAAATGAAATGTTCTTTGTTCATGAGAAAAAACAGTAGCAACTTATTGTTGTGGCCAAGGAAGGTGATTAGTTGAGAAGTCAAAAGGAATAACTGTAGAGGAATATTGAAGACATTAATGTTATATTCCAGCATATATGGCCAACAATTTCCAAAGTTATGCCTAATGCTCTAGAGTATTTTTCTATGTGTCAACCAATTGAGTACTGCAACTTTGTTGAAGTCACTTGTAAGGAGTTTGTTGCTGACAACAGAGAGTTGTGACACAATATTGATGAAATGCATAGAGCACTCTCAAATATAGTTCATCAATTTTATCAACAGATTGCGTAATAAATTGAGCATAGATATTCATACGCAAGAATATTAAACATATCATGAATGGCTACCAAGAGTTTTTGTAAGAAGTGTAGGATTGGCCTAGTCTCATTGTTAAGAAGAACCATCCTTTGTACCAGTTGTGGAACCAAACTCAATGGTTTTTTGAGCAAGAAATTACTACTATTGACCACCACCAGCGAGATTTCCTTGAATCAGGCTGAAGTACTAGAGAAACAAATGCACCAACTAGAATTGGAGTTACATGCCATTAAATTTGTATTATGTGATCTTCAGCCTCCAACACGAAAGCACTTTATATACATGAAGAAACTACACTCTGGTGCTGATACTAAATGGAAAACCATCCTGATGGTTTGTCCTGAGAATCCTACAATGAATATTATTGCTGAGTTTGTTGATAAATTTGTTGCATTTCTCGCTACTTCGAAATACACCACTACGGAGTATGTTGATTTTGAAGCCTAGGTTATACATAAAATACTAGAATTAGGTCCTTCATTTGAAGGAAACAAAGAAAAGAAGGGAGTAGATGAAGTAATAGAACAAATAGAAGAACTATTTGTAGAAGTAGTGCAACCGAAAACAAAGTCGAGTGTGTAGCCAAAAGAATTACTCAAAGGAAAGTAAATGGATTGTGGTTGGGGCTTGTTGGGTCCTTATTTTTTGAAGGGTTGTAAGAATGGCCATTGAAATTAGAAATTTAAACTATCAAACCCCCCAGAAGTTGAGAACAAGAAAATGAGAGTGGAAAATAAAAGTTAAAAGTGGTTATCTTAGGACCTGGAAAATCCATAAAAGATGAATCTACACACTATATTTTCAAGGAATTGAGATGATAAGTATTAAAGCACATATATTTTTTGAAATTGGACTAGATCAAGCGGACATGATCAAAGTGGGAAAAGTGGACTAGATCAAGCAAGCGGGATCAAGGAAGAAAATCTATAAAAGGCCCACGAAGAATGAGTTAAGAGAGAATTTTCCTAGTCTATGTTGAGATGCTGTTGGAATGAAACCTTTGTGACTATTAATAGATTATGAATTAGCCTTACTGATCCTTGCTCTAATATATGTTTTGAAAGATCTTGCGCACTAACATGGATCTGCATTGTAATGGTCTAGTTTATTAATAAAATGAAGTAATGTGGGGTAACTCTACTTATGAATCTATGGAATCATTGGTTTGGATGTGCCCATTTAAAATTTTCCTTTATGATGCATTGATTGATTTCCCTAGCATTCATTACCACGAATATATTTATTTCAATTACAATTTCTAAATAATTCTTCCATTGATGTATACATCTTCATGTAATGAATTATATGTGCGATAATCTAATCCTTGGTATTATTTTTTTATCCCTTCTACCTTAATTGTCTCATAATGCCTCGGTGAGATGTTTCCCCCTCATGGAGGAATGAAAAAGTTAATGTCATGCTAGAATACAACAGAGCCCTTTGTTGGTGACTAGAGGTCAAAATCTAGGTCTACCAAGCCTAGTTTTGTGCCAACACTAGGTCACCTTGCAATAGTAGGAAGGGGCATTGAATGCTCTGATCCAATCGAGTTGAGAGCCTCCTGCAATAGGGAACAAGTCCCGCTAATACCTCTCACTGGATCTCCTTGAAATATATGAAAAAACTCTTCAAAGTCCTTCACAGTAATCATTTAGGCAGAGAATGAATGAAAAACCTCATTGATTCTCCTAAGAACTCATTAATATAGGAAAGTGTGTCATTAAGTGCAAAAAGGTAGGTTTAATATAGCCTTTATGTTCCTAGGAGTGAGTAGATGGGCCTTGTATTTTATCTATTCTTGTGTCCCATCATAACACCCTAATAGAATTGTTGTTGAACCTTTGAGAAACTTCTTCTTCTCTTCCCTCCTCTTTCTCATTAATCTCTCTGATAACCTATTTTACATCCCAAGTTGAGCTAGAGGTGGTTGTATCTCCATTTTCCTTTATGAGCTTCCATTCCCTGGATTCCTCTTCTTGACTCTAATATTCTCAGAGCCCTAGTAGCATATTTTGGGTGGATCAATTGTCCTTTTAAATCAGAATAGCTAATCCAACTCACACATAAATTATCAATCCAAGTAGGCCTTTTGTTTCAAGGCTATCATACAAAGTATATGCAGGAAAAAATGGTAACTAGAAGTGATGAAAGCTCAAATCCAATCATTGTAATGTCACTCTAACCACTCAAAATACACATTTTTTAACACTCCAAATCTTTCTCACACTTTTAGAAAAGAAATACAACAATTGTGGAATAAATCACACTCTAACACACAATCACTCTTATTCAAAAGAAACAAAACTCCTGAAAACCCTTCAATCATTCAAGAAATTGTTGAAACACCCATTCAATGAAATAAAAAAACCAAAGAACTATAATAGTAATCAAATAACTAACACACTAATGAAGGGACTAGTCTTGGACCTATGTTGTTACACAATGATAGAAATTATAATTCAAAAACTACCTAATGCATGAATAAGATCTGTAACAGTAATAATAAATCACACTTGAATCCCAACTGCGAGGAAATACATACACTACTATAATACCTCTCTAATTAGTTATCCATACTAAGAAGGAGGGGCCTTCCTCCTTAGCAAGGGCTAGTGAATTATGCATCACACAAGCTAATTAGAATAAAGGTATGAAGCCATGAATGGTAGAAATCTACATTAAATAAAAGTTATAATACAAGATTACAATGTTGGTACTCCTTCCTCTTATCTCTATTCATGCCTCATGGGAAAAGAGTATATTATTTTATAGTTTCAAAATACACTCCTATTTTGGAAGGGAAATATCATCATAAGAATCTCTTGATTCTCATGTGATCTAAATTGAGAATATATAATAACTATGTTTCAAGAAATTATCCTAGTTGAAACAATGTTGTAATAGCTTTTCTAAGTTACAATGATTTATCAATAAGGAATCCTAATTGTTTCAACTGATTCAACTACATTGTCCATAAATGTCTCCTTTCAATGGTAGAGCTATCTATGACCTGTTATTTGTGCAAATCAATCTTCATTAGTAATAATATGAGAACAAGGTATCCCAAATAAGCTCAACGTGTATCAATAGAACTAGCAGATTGTTCATTCCATTCTTAGCAAGAAAAAACTAGTTCCTATAACAACATCTCAACAAGCAACACAACCTGAAATAGACCTTCATCAATTCATTATTAAAATAACCTAAACCAATTAGCTTTTATGTAAAGTTACAAGCAAAACTAGATAATAAGGGTGGCATACAAAAAGGAAACATACTTTAGTCAATGATGGTTGTCAGAGTAACAAGGCATGGCTTGAGAGTCAAAATAGCAAGAAAAGGTAGGAAACATTTTGCGTCCAAAAGTGTCTCCTCAACTTAAACATCTGCATGTCGTCATGTAAACCCTTATAACTAATTTTTAGTATACTGTGAATGGAAGTTAAAAAATCAAATTTTCATGTATTTTCTTCAAGTTTTTCTTTGTACCCTCAAGAAACAAATAATTCCACTTCCCACAACTTATCATCTATTTGGTATGGGTGTTGATAGTTGTAAACAAGGAGCCAAATAAGGGGATATCTAAACTTGATTCCATACCAACCAGACCCACTTTTTCTAATACACTCCACATACTGAGATACCTTGGAAGGTGCATGTACAAAAATTTCAAATTTGTAAGGGTCCTCTTTCCTTAATTCCTCCCTGTAGGCTTCCCATCTAAGCCTGCTACCTTCAAATGTGTTTTTCTTATCACTTTGATACTCGTGAGACAACATTCCAGAACCATGTTCCTAAACCCCATTAACATCCTTTTAGTGGTTGTCTATTTCCAAATTCTCTTATATGCCACAAAAACTATTTGCATGGGCCCTAGATCATATCTAATAACAAGTCTCACAACTTCCTCATTTGTTGTTACAATATTGCACGCAAGCTTCTAGCTCACCTGATTTTGCATAAATGACATGAAGGCCCTTAGTTGAACATCTCCAACATACAATGTAATATTAAAAGTTCTCACTCCAAAATAATCACATTCATGTATATACAGTTCACACAATAGATGTTGTTCTAAAAAGTTGGCCTTCTGGAAAGTTTCCATGAAAGCTTAAAATTCCCTTACTACATATGGTTGTTTCTCTTTAATTGTTGAAAATTGGAAGAGGGATATTTTTTCTTGCAGATACAGGGAGTAGGAAGGAGAAGGATTTATGTAACGCAAGGAATTATCTTCAAGATCATACATCAAGTCCTTTTCTTGTTGTAACAAATTACATCTTCCTGCAATTCTCCTACATGTAGTATTGTTTTATTCATTTCGTCCTTAATCTTTACCAAGTCTCGACCCAAAAAAAATTCAGCCCAATCATTTTGATATTGTCAACAATATCCTTATGTTTTCTCAGAGAGATATTTTCACTTTTCAATGATATTGTGAACCTCTTCCATCTATCTAACTCCTCAAGAAGACATAACAATTTCAATGGCTCTTCATATTTTGATGGTTATGTATCTATTTTTGTTACAATAGTAGACTCAACATCTCTCTACAATGTTTCTTCATTTCCCTTGGCCCTATGTTGCACTATCTCAGTTGTTGGTTCTTATGGAGAAGTAACATCATTGATAGGTTCTTTTGGAGTAATGGATTGGTTTTTTTTGGTCTGATATGTTTCAACAACTAGTTGTTGTGAAGTAGTAGAATCATTAATAGGTTCTTGTGGAATAACACATTGATTTTCTCTGTACCACTTTGCTTCAGTTTTTGATCCTTGTGTAACAACAACATCAACATTGGGTTATTGTGGAATAGTGGTTTGGAAATCCTCGTCCTACTCTTCTACCCGAATCCACATCGAAACAATGGTTGGCTCCTCATCACCTACCTCCTTAAGTATTTATCTACAGCCCTTGCATATTTTTTCAGTAATGTCAACATGTGACAACATTTCTACCATATTTACTAGGGTTTCCAACCTTGTTTGTTTCTTAAATTGATTATTTTTCTAAGCATGACAAGTTATTTCTTGAGTTTTTCATTTTCCTTTCTTAATTCATTAATTTTTGGAGTGAGAGGATTAGCTTTAGACTTACATAGTGAAATAATTGTTTCTTTTTGCAATGTGGGTCCTTCCTTCTTTCCTTCACTTGACTATTCCTTTAGTTCCTTTAATTATATTGTAGTAGCATGGTGTCATAGACCCATTTGGGCACATCACTCCCATTATCCAGATTAGTGCTTTAGGGCTCAACAAACCCTAATTCCAGTTGCTACATTCTCTAAACAAGTCACCCTTTTGAATGCCTCCTTCCCAGACAGTTTCATGACCTGAAGACGTCAAGAAATAACCTCTTGAGGGACCAAAATATGTAGGCCCATGTAAGGGTGTGCTGCAAAGCGGTTAAGTCCATGCCAGGATGCTCTGTAGAGTAATTAGGCTTTCTTTGACCTACACTGGGCGGGATTGAGTGAAGTTCACATGGGGGTTGGGGAATATTTTTATCTCTTGGAGTCATCTATAAGTTTCCCTCACTTATCAACTCCTATGAGCTCAAAAATGGATGAAGAATGAGTTACGATTCATCCTATCCTCTCATCACTTCCTCCATGGAACTAATTCTAATTATGGAAGGCCATTCAATACCTCTATTTTTGACATAACCTCCTTCATCTTCTTATAAATTAAGCACTCATCTAAGTGATCAAGCCCTGGATTTTGATGAATTGTAAAGAGATAATGTTATTTTGACATTTGAGACTATTGTAAGTGTCATTATGTTGCCGTAATGTCATGCTTATGATGTGGTGTGGATGGAACCAAAGCTCGAGGAGTGACTTCGAATCAGACTTGATGGTTGTAATTCCTTCTTCTATTCAATAAAGTATTTGAACCTTTTTCCCATATGTTTGTATTGTTATATGATGTTTATATGTGTGAAATGTATCTGATTCCATTTACTTGTATTCAATAGATCTTTTGCTTTGATCGGTTCTTTTTCTTCTATTTGTGTTTACAAACACTTCTCAAGCGTGTTAAGTACATGAAGGAGCGACATGATCGATACAAAGGGGACAAGAGGAAAGCAAAAATACAAGTAGGTCTTCTCATCTTCTTTGTCTTATCTATTGCTTATAGGAAAAGGCTAAAGTGCTTTAAATTGTTGTTCTAGATATGGCTACTTATCTAGGGAATTGGTATTTATCCATAGATACCAAATTCTCCAAAACAAATTTACAACTCCACTAGGGACGATCATTGTTCCAAGTAGGCTATCCACATCTTAGGACACTCTAGCAGACCTTACTTCCTTTCATTGGTTGTATTTCATCCTTGTTGAATTGTTATTTGGTCAAAACTTGAGGTTAGATGACTCTTGAGTGGCCTCTTGGGAATCAGCGCAGGCTTAGTTAGGGGACATTGATCTGCAGAGCACCCTTGAGTGAGAGATAATGCTCTGCAACATAGTTAGGCCCTCTTTGACTTGTGTTGATCCACCTTAGGGAAAAATTTCACCTTGCGATTGGGGTTTTTCTCCAAATTTCCTTTTGTTTATGCCCTCTGAAAGATCAATGATTGTAGTATGTCTCTGAAATCAACTTGTATTTCCTCTTTCTAGCCCTCCTTTGACTTGATTGATTAATGTTTCTTAAATTATTTCTTTGTCATTATCAATTCATCATCAAAGTTAGATTATATTCGATTAATCATTGTTTGAAAGAAAGCGTCGTAAAAGCCTTCTTTTCCTTTGAAACTGAATTATTGTAAAGTCTTCATTCTTATAAAGCGATTGATTTATTGTATGTGTATTAGATTCCTTTTTGTTCATCATAACATTAAGGGATTCGAAAAGAAAAATTCGCATCGTTCATATTGTAGTTTGTGAATGCTTGAAAGGAATAGCTAGGAAATTTTCATTAGATGTGCTCTTTGCTCTTTGTCAAAGATCTGATTGCTCTATCCCTACTAGCTAATGTTTTTGTTATTCAATTGAATGAGAAGAATTCTTATCATATTAGTTGCATTTTAAGAATTGCAAACATACATCAGATGGTGAACCTTGAAAGGAAAATTCTAAAGAAGATCAACTTAAAATTTATCTGAATTTGCCTAATGGAGCATTGTCACTTAAAGAAAAACATTTAGAGGTCTAGGCTAGAGACGTGTTCTGGCGTCATAAAACATAGCAACTATTGCTAACTTGTCTGCAATACATCTCGAGTGTGATACCTCATTCCACGTACATGATTATATCATAGCTCGTCCACATACCTTCAGGTATATAGGGTAGTGTTACAGTACGTAAAATATATGGGTATGCTCTCACTATGTGGTTTCACATTAGACAATGCTAATGCGGATTGGGTCTCCACGTAGTTTCGGGTATATATGGGAGGAAAACACTAGGTTTCTATCCATCCTTAGGTTACTGAGTCGGTTTCCTTGTACACTATGATACACTGAACACAACATTTGGGGAGATTGTCTACCCATACTTCTTGATTCACCGGGAGGTATTCTACAGTTCACAGTGGCTTGGTAAACCTTTTGCCTAGATTATCCCTTTTTTTTGTTTTGTTATGTTACTTTGATTAAAATAAATTTAATTAACTGCGGATAACATCCTCCACGCTCACTCCTTAGTTGGTCTTAGGTTGAGACATATGTCAACCAATCCGGAGTCCACCAACCAAGGAATTTCTTTTGATAGGAATCCTAATCCCTTTCCTCCTTTTGGAAATATTGGTGCTCCATATATGGCTACATTGTCCTTTCTGGGATTTAGCATTGACTTGCTAGTATGGTTGTTTTCAACCTCCTTGGTTCAAAATGTTGTGATTTCTTCACAATTGAGTAATCTTCCAACTGGACAAAATCAACCTCCAGTTGATCCTAAGGTTGACCCATTGCCTTCTTCCTCAGTTGTTTGTTCCTCCTCTTCTTCCTCTTCGTCTGGTGAAAGTATTGGTACTAGTAACCAGGTGGCTAAGAAGAAGAAGAAAGGGAAGAAGAAGAAGAAGAAGAAAATTCAACAATGGGGAAACCAAGCAACCATTGCTTTGAATGCAACATTTGATGAGAAACTGACCATCAAGCCTAAAAAAGTTTGATATCCATGCAAACTTTGTGGGGGAGACCATCTTATTCAAAATTGTTATGGTATTCCTCAGATCTTAGAAGAATGGTCCTCCCGTTCATCATCCTATGTCATCAACTTTTGGAGATCATGCTAGTGACACGTCATCAACTAGTGGTAGTAAAGTTCATGCAAAGAAGGGTAAAGTTAAGTTTCCCTGTAGGTTATGTGAAGGGAATCACCCCATTTAACTTTGTCCCTATTTCGATGAAGCCAAAAAAGTGTTGGATAACTATCTTGCTTCACCAAAGCTACTTCCATCGGGTTACAGGAGGCTCTCCCTTAATCCTTCACTAGTTGATGAATTGACTGACCAAAATCAACTGTCGGTCAACCCACTCTCTCTGAAAGTGAATCCTAGGAGTCTATACCTGACCCAAGTCAATAGGTCGAGGAAACAGTTGACCCGATTTCACCTTCAGTTAATCGTACCTTTCCCGTAGAGAGTGAATATGATACACTCATGTTCTTTTCGTTTCTTCAGATTCCAATGAGCTTGGGGGAAACATTCCTGTCCCATCAAGACAGGAGGAAAATCCTCTCGTTCTCATAACTCAAGGGGGTAATTCTCCCATTCTTATGGTACCCCCTCCAAGTAGTCTGATCACTTCCTTTGATTGGAATCATCTGGTAGGATTCCGTCTTCCTTCTTATGTGCCTTTCCAGATCATAGTAAAGGTTTGTAATATGATTGTATCTGGCACTATTATATATGAAGGCACATCTGTGAGTGTCCTTTCCTCAACTACTTGGCAAGAGCTCAGTTCACCGCCACTTGTGCCAGTTACCTAGAATCTGTTAGCTTTTAACAGAGGAACGAGTCAACCATTAGGGTTGCCTATTACTTTGGGAGGAAGAATTGTTTATCTCAATGTGATGGTAGTCCCAGCCCCTTTAGATTACAATTTACTTCTTGGGAACGACTATGTTTATGACATGGGATCTATTGTTTCAACACTCTTTCGAGTGATGTGTTTCCCGCATTAAGGAAAAATTGTCACCGTTGACTAGCTTTCATTTCTCGATCCAAATATGGCTTCCAGTCAACCATCTTCCCTAAATGGTCCTTTTGTCCCAATGGTATCTTCTCTGCCACCGGTCAATTATGTGGCAACCTGTTCCATGCCTACATCAACAGACGATCGATTCCGTGATGTTGTAAATTATGTACTGGGGGCATTAGAACCAGATCTCTCCTTCCAGAGAATTTTTCTTCCGTCTGCTGATAACCTCTTGGAAGTCATGACCTCCTACCATGGGTCGTGAAACAAAGGGTACGAGGATATTTCCTGGTCTTCTGTCAACCTTGTTAAAAAATGAAACAAAAGGATGAGGATAGTTCTTTTACTGTGTCAATCTCATTAAAAATTGAAACAGGTCTACGAGGACAGTTCCTACTCTTGTGTCAACCTCGTTAAAAAATGAAACAAAGGGATACAAGGACAGTTCCTGGTCTTGTGTCCACCTCATTAAAAAATGAAACAAAGGGTATGAGGATAGTTCTTGGTCTTGTGTCAACCTTGTTAAAAAATGAAACAAAGGGTATGAGGAGAGTTCCTTGTCTTGTGTCAACCTCGTTAAAAAATGAAACCAAGGAATGTGAGGATAGTTCTTTTACTATGTCAACCTCATTAGAAAATGAAACAGGTCCCTGAGCATAGTTCCTTGTCTTGTTTCAAGCTCATTTAAAAATGAAATAAGGAATACGAGGATAGTTCCTTTTCTTGTGTCAACCTCGTTAAAAAATGAAACAAGGAATCTGAGCAAAATTCCTTGTCTTATATAAAGCTCATTAAAAAATCAAACAAGGTCCCCTAGAGCAAAGTTCCAAGTCAAGTCTTTGATTATATCTCGTAAAATCCCAGTCGAGTCTTTCACTTGATCTCATAAATGAACCTTCAGTCCATCCACCTGATAGCCATGAGTAATCTACTTAGGTGAATGTAATGAAGCTTGGGGGGCATGCACCTAGTGGTAAAGTTAAGTTTCCCTGTAGGTTATGTGAAGGGAATCACCCCATTCACCTTTGTCCCTATCTGGACGAAGCCAAAAAGGGTTTGGATAACCGTCATGCTTCACCGCAGCAACTTCCATCTGGTTACAAGAGATTCTCCCTTTCATCATGCTGGGGGCATGTAAACTGAATCCAAGCATAGTTTTTCGTTTCAAGCTTGTGTGAACATGAAACTAAACCCAAGCATAGTTTTTCATTTTTAGCTTATGTAAACATGAAACTGAATCCAAGCATAGTTTTTCATTTCAAGCTTGTATAAACATGAAACTTAATCCAAGCATAGTTCCCCATGGTTCAAGCTTGTGCAAAAATGAACCCATCTCCATTTTAACCCTCATGATTGCCATCCTATCATCCTCCTTCATCAGATGAGCCTTGGCTTTTCTCCTTCCATCATCACTATCTACTTGGTCGATCATACGCTTTCACTTGGTTGTTTTACCCTTTTTAAGGAATAGTTGCAATGAGTGGTCTTATTAGTCAGCCTCTCCACATAAATCAACATGTTTTGAGGAGTTCCAACATCACTGGAACCAGTTGCTATCCTAGACACCACTCATTCCTCCAAGCGGAGTCCTCTTTAATCTCTTTTTAGACTCTTGAAATATGAAAAGGTGGTGGAGCGCTTGTCCTTTTCAGCTCGTTAATGGATTGGAAATGACATTTACTCAATATAAGTTTAACACTTTTTCAAGCTGAGATAGATTAACTATGAAAAAGGAATACGTTGACTGAACATGGTCAATAGGTTATCTCTCATATTGTTTTACGCTTTTTCGGGCTTGAGTGATAAACCTACGAAAAAGAACTTGTGGATTTTTCTTTTTGTCCCCTTTCAAACTCTCTAAACATGAAAAGGATCGATTTATCTTTGTCGCTAAACTCGTTAAAACATCAAATAGCGACAAACTTGTCCATCTAGACAAGACCGAGTTTCACCTTCGATAGACTCGTTAAAACATCAAATAGTGATGGATTCACATGAAGGGTGGAATTATAAAACAATCATATGTTATCCTCCTCAAGCTTGATAAAAATAAAGAGGTATTGGTTAGCAATCACTGGGGAAAATGGGAAAAAGGGGAAAACCACTTTATGGTAGTAGGTTGATCTTGAACATGACACTTTCACTTCATCATCGTGACTATTTGGGTTGGGTTATTCAACTTGATGGTTATCATACCATTGGTCTATCATACCATTCATTACTTTGTTTTGGGTCAATGCTACCAATTCATTTTAGTGTCACCGACATGTTCAAGAGAAGCCATCCAATCAAAATTCATTCTTTTTAGTACCATAAACCTCCATTTTCATGACCGCCATTCCTAAACCTTGTGTTGTTAGTCAAATTACATCTCCAAAATCACTACACTCATTTCGCATCGTTGATGTGGGATACATCAAGACCCTCCTGCGATGAGTTGCTTCTTGTCGACATTAGCACATTATCCAAGAAGTTGACTTAGAAACACCCTTCCAGTACCTTGAGGCTTGCATACATCAATGGCAAGTTTCTCGCTTCTAGTGATAGGTTGACATCAATGGCCTTCGACCAAAAGACTTTGTATGGTGTTCGACATCAAATCATCCATTCACACCATGCAGAATGTACTGCAGTACCTTGAGGATCATTATCATTATCGGTGATTTCTCTCACATCTGTTAACAAATTACATCATTGGTTAGTAATCAGACGATGTCTTCCCATGTTCGACTTCAAATCACATATTCAAATGGTTAGACTCGTACTTGAGCGAACGATCGAATGAGATAGAAGACCCTGAATCTAGTTTCATCCATCCTGGCTGCAATTTCAGGAGTACTAAATCATATGTACAATGGCTTTACATTGATGGTCATTCTGATCATGGGTCTATATCTGTAGATGACTGTTTATGTACATGTAATGAAAGTTTATAAGCTGAGAATGGGTATGCCTTCCCTTAGAATTTCATGTAAAAATCAAAGTGTCATGATATATGTATTGTAATTGATGCAGGTCACTTTCCACTTTGATACCTCCTCATCACATCGCAAAGCATTTCATTCGACATTTGCATTTTTCTGACTTCTTGGTTTAAGGGGTAGATGTTACAGATCCATTTGAGCACATCATTCCCATCATCCAGATCAGTGTTTTAGGGCTCATCAAACCCCAAATCTAGTTGCTACATGCTCTAAGCAAGTCATCGCTTTGAATGCCTCCTTCCCAGACAATTTCATGACTTGAAGACATCCAGAAATAACCTCTAGAGGGACCAGCATAGGTAGACCCATGTAAGGGTGCACTGCAGAGCAGTTAAGTCCATGCTAGGGTGCTCTGTAGAGCACTTAGGCTTTCTTTGACCTGAGTTGGGTGAGATTGAGCAAAATTCACATAGGGTTTGGGGA
Source organism: Pinus taeda (assembly GCA_000404065.3). NCBI lineage: Eukaryota > Viridiplantae > Streptophyta > Pinopsida > Pinales > Pinaceae > Pinus > Pinus taeda. The sequence goes on along the minus strand of APFE031171654.1, from coordinate 160,138 downwards.
ATATTCTTATCTCTTGGAGTCATCCAAAGTTTCCCTCACTTATCAACTTCTATGAGCTTGAAAATGGATGAGGAATGAGTTAAGATGCATCCTATCCTCTGATCCCTTCCTTCATGGAACTAATTCTAAGTATGGAAGGCCATTCAATACCTCCATTTATGACATAACCTCCTTCATCTCCCTATAAATTGAGCACTTATCTAAGTGATCAAGGGTTGGATTTTGATGAATTTTAAGGAGATAATGTTAGTTTGAGATTTGAGACTATTGTAAGTGTCGTTATGCTGTCGGAATGTCATGCATATGATGTGATGTGGATGGAACCAAAGCTGGAGGAGTGACTTCAAATCAAACTTGATGGTTGTAATTCCTTCTTCTATTCAATAAAGTATTTGAACCTTTTTCCCATATGTTTGTATTGTTATATGATGCTTATATGTGTGAAATGTATTTGATTCCATTTACTTGTATTCAATAGATCTTTTTCTTTGATCGGTTTTTTGTCTTCTGTTTCTGTTTACAAGTACTTCTCAAGCGTGTTCAAGTACGGTAAGGAGAAACAAGATTGATACAAAGGAGACAAGAGGAAAGCGGAACTACAAGTAGGTCTTCTCATCTTCTTTGTCTTATCTATTGCTTATAGGAAAAGGCTAAAGTGCTTTAAACTATTGTTCTACATATGGCTACTTATCTATGGAATTAGTATTTGTCCATAGATACCAAATTCTCCAATACACATGGACTTTAAGCATTGAGGCAGTTGATGGTGTAACAATTACTCATAGTCTCCTCTCAAGGTATTTTCTCCCAATGCCTTCTTCAACGACCTCTTCCTTACTCTCATTTGCAGAGGCATTTCTTTATTAGGTATCTCTATTTCAAGTTCCTTTGTTTCTCGTGTCGTTTTTTTAGGTACTTCTTCTTCAATGGGGCATCCACACCTAGTACTTTTATAATGTCCACTAGATACATATATCGATCCTTCAATACAAGCCCTCTTCACAGAACACCGAACTCAAAGACCCCTCTGACAAGGTCTAAGAGGTGTAACTACCCTTTCTTCTAGAATTGTTTCAACACTTTCTTCCTATTATTCAACTTCACTCTTTTCCTCCTAAGGAGGTGGTACATGTGATTCTGCTAGCAACCTAGTACATGTAAATTCCTATCATTGTAGTGAATCAATTGTAATAAATTTGATCAATTCATGGTTACCAAAGAATATTTTCAGATACTTTTCCATACATACAACTTTTGACATATGTTGTAAGGATTCTGGTAGATAATAGGACATATTGATTAATTTTCCATTAAACAAATGTGCTAGTAGCTGAAAGTAATAGTGAAATACAATCCCAAAGCATCCTACATAGCTTATAAATTTATGAATAAAATAGGCCACATCGTCCCAAGGATGAGGAAGGGATGTTCTGTCCCTTCCTCGTCCCCTTATTACTTACCTCCTCACCTTGTTGTAAGAATGTAGCTTTAACTATTGGGACTGTTATTTTCCTGCAAAATCAACACATTTCTATCTAAGGTGGACTTTTCATCCTAGCAATTAATTTTCCTACAATAGCAATTCTAACTCCTCTAACCATTGAACCCTACTCATTCAAATCCTATGAAAAATCTAAAGCTATTTATTCATTAAATCCCTACAACCTCTCAAAATAGGCCAACCAACCGACATTTTGAAATACTTATAAGGCTTTTGGATAGTGTAATAGAGCATCACTAGAATCAGGTTCATGACAAGCTTCTTCTCCTCCCATGGCTGCTTTATAAACTATTATAGGGTTAATACTCAATTCATAAAAATGTTCACTAAAGTAGAGAGGATAAGTCTGTTAGAATTGGCAATGTTTACCCTTTTGATGGTTTTCGACTTTATGCCATAGTTGACAACCATTGAGAATAGTTTTAGGTAGTCACATTTTGTTTCAAGAGTAATAAAAAGTTACATAGTATATGAATTTCAGCATTCAGTAAACTGTATGACTTTGTTCAAATCATAGAGTTGTTCTAAAATGATAAGTTTGAGTGTCTTCTGACTCTACCATTGTTACCAGGAATAGTGTCCACTCTGAGTTGCTATTCCCACTAACACTGGTAGCTATCTTAGAAAAAAACAAGTAAAGTCTACTTTTTCTTTCCTTTATGAAAATAGATAAGAGTGGAACAAAGGAGACCAACCTTAGTCTTGCGCTTGGTTTCCTTGTTTGATTCCTCTCCTTCTTGATAGGTCTTTGTCACTTCTGCTTCATCTGCCCAGCTTCAAAGAGCACCTGTGGAATCAAAGCAGCATACTACTGTCGAAGAACAGAGATCTATATTCATAAATAAGACAGGACCATATATGTTTTAACCATACAAATGCATATATAATGAAACATACAAGAATATGGAGGAAAACTTGAATAAATTTATTAATATCAAGAGTAGCAAGAGGATTACAACCATATGTTCTGACCCAGCATCATCCTCCAGCAAGAAAGCCCTTCTTCACCTCAAGTAAAGCTTAGATCACCCAACGCTATGAAGTTTCTCTAGAAAACCAACAACACTTCTCTACAAGATACAAAATTCCAGCCTCCGGATCTCTGTGATGAGGGATCCATATATAGATTATTGTATGGGGGTGAGTCATATTTTTGGGTCTTGATTAGTGTCTTCTCTATGATAGTTCTTGATTCCACTTGGAGAATTATGATCTCTTACTCATCCCTGGTCGAAAACAGAGAGGCAAGTGTCAGAGGGGAAGCTTCTGGAAGATTCGATGATCTTCCACCTCGCAAATTGTCCCTGCCATTTGTCCATTCTCAATCATCACACCCTACAGAGGAGCCATTCAGTATGCATCGCACCCTTTACACTGGGAAGGTGATATGCATCGCACCCTCTGCACTGGGTATTCAGT
>APFE031171654.1:84436-157055 GCA_000404065.3 Pinus taeda | reverse complement strand
TCTTGAACATATCGGCGACACTAACGATGGATTGGTAGCGTTAACCCCAAAGATGGATGTTGTGACGGACCAATGGTGATATGACCAGTGAACGGAACAACCCAATCCGGCTCGGATGCAGAGAGAAAGTGTCATGTTCAAGAGCGACTTGCTACCAATAAAGTTTTTTCAAGTTTTCTTCCCACTTTTCCCCAGTCATTGCTGACCAGTACCTCTTTATTTTTGTCAAGCTTGAGGAGGATAACATATGCTTGTTCTATAATTCGCCCTTCGAGCGAGCCTGTTGCTATATTTTAACGAGCCTAGCGACAGTGAAACTCGTTCTCGTCCATTTGGATGAGTTTGTCACTATTCGGTTTTAACAAGTTTAATGACAAAGATAACTCGGTCGTTTTCAATTTTAGAGAGTCTGAAAGGGACGGAACGGAAACTCCAAATATTCTTTTTCGTCATATAATCCCTTATGTCCGAAAAAGCGTAAAATAATACGAAAGGGATGAATGTTCGGTAATTTTAACGAGCTGAACAAGACAAGCACTCAATCTTTTTGTGTAATAATCCCTCAAGTCCAAAAAGACTAAAATCTAGAGGAGGGATAGCACTTCTGATGACTTTAACGAGCCAGAGAGGCTAATCGCTCGGCAATCTTTTCATATTTTATGAGTCAGTTGAAAAGAGCTTAAAGGAGACTCGTTTTCGAGGAACGAGTGATGATTTTGGGTAGCCGCTGATTCCAGGTAAGGTTTGGAATTTTCCAATCACGGCAGTGTCACAAGGATGGCTAATAGAATCACTCTTCGCAGATGTTCCTTGAAAGGGTAAACAATCATATGGAGGTGAATGATCGGCTAAAAACAGAGCGGAGGTGATGACGATAACATGACCAAGGCTCAAAAGCTGGCGATAAGGCATTCACAATGGTTATTTATCGGTTCATTTTTTAATGAGCTTGAACTCTAGGGGAAACATTTGCTCATGGCTTATTTTTTAATAATTATTTCTTATCACATTTGACTAAATCCCTTAGAAATATTTAAATAAATCATTATTTATTTGAATTTACTTATTTATGTTACTAGAATAATTATTGAATCATAATTTAATAATTGTTTTGACTTCGCACCTTTCTTGTTTCTTGCGAAATAATTAATAAATCATTGTATTTGTTAATTATTTCTAAATAAAGGAATTTAACCATTTTAAATTTATTTTCCCTCTCCAATAAATATGATAAAGTATTCCAAGTAGTTAGATCTCGATTTGGTCAATAATATTTTATTATTATCCATTTTTGAGACTAGCTCCATATGTTTCTATATAAAGAGGGTCTTTCATTCATTCTTCACCATGATCATTATAATTGTTAACATTATTGTCGTTTTCTTTAGCTCCCATTTGAGTTCTTCACTTTTGTTTAGGTTTTTTACATGATTGAGAGTGGGAATATATTTTTGAAGCGTCAATAATATCAAAGGACTCATCCCATAGTGGGGGACTTACAGACCAATCTGTAGATCACCTTCACCAGGTTTCATCAATAAATATTTATTCATTCAAATAGTCTTTCTGATTGGGTTATTATACTAGATACATTATTTTGCTACTATCTATTTTGGATCTTGTTTTCTTTTACTATAGGTTTTCTATTTATGTTGCAGATCTATAATGACAGCAACCATCAACTTGTTGTTAGGGTCACTTGTCACCTAGTGACTTAAGTGAATTATTTTTTGTACCCCTTCCAAGAATTTTCAAACTCAAATGGTGACTCCACTAGTTTAATAGCAATGTCCTTGGGTGACTGAAGTTTCAGAAATTTCAAGTTTTCTTTAGTTATTTTTTCAGCCTCTCAATTTCTATTTATAGTTTTAAATCTTCTTTTGTCAAATTTTCAGATTCTTTTGGGTTTCTTCTCTTTTCCATAGGTCACAGGTACCAACCGAGTAGGAGACAACAAAATTTGTTTGAGATCTACTGACCAAGACTCCTGAGAGCAAAACACTTTTTTTTCCACTTAAGTGAGTTTCAGAGTGCACTTTTTGGCTCCAAAAATGTGTTTTCACCAAAAACATGTCAATAACTGCGTTTTGTAGCTTTTCTGGACAATTCTCAAATTTTTTATAGTTTTGTCGAGAGTGTTGTCTGTAGACTGGTTTGGGTTATTCATCTTTGTTAATCAGCCTCCCTTAGGCTTGGATCCACTTAATTTGTCTCTTTGCGGATACATTATATTGGATACATTATTTTGTTGCTATCTGCTTTGGATCTTGTTTTCTTTTACTATAGGTTTTCTATTTGTGTTGCAGATCTAGAACGACAACAACCATCAACTTGTTGCTAGGGTTACTTGTCACCTAGTGACTTAAGTGAAGTATTTTTCGTACATCGTCCAAGAATTTTCACAATAACAAATAGCGACTCCACTAGTTTAATAACCGTGTCCTTGGGTGACTGAAGTTTCAAAAATTTTAGGTTTTCTTCAACTATTTTTTCAGCCTCTCAATTTCTATTTATAGTTTTAAACCCTATTTTGTCAAATTTTCAGATTTTGTTGGGTTTCTATTCTTTTCCATAGGTCACAGGTACCACCCGAGTAGGAGATAACAAAATCTATCTGATATCTTCTGACCGAGATTCCCAAGAATAGAACACAATTTTTTTTTCTCTTAAGTGAGTTGCAGAGCACATGTTTTGGCTCATAAAAATCATTTTCATGAAAAATAGGTCAATAACTACGTTTTGTAGCTTTTTTGGAAAATTTTCAAAGTTTTTACAATTTTGCTGAGAGTGTTGTTTGCATACTAGCTCGGGTTATTCATATTTGATAATCAGTCTCCCTTAGGCTTGGATCCACTTGATTTTTCTCTTTGAGGAAGGAAATAGCCCCCTAGGGTTTAGAGTACACCTCCACATTGTTAGGAAGACATTTGCTCAATGAGGAGTCTAGGTGTTGATGGTGCTAGACCTGCCAACATGTCAGGGGATCTCCCCGGTAAGAAGCACCAACTAGAACTTGGAACATTTGGAGTAGGAGTCGCAGCAGTGGGTAGTACAGTATTGCCTTGACTATGGTTGCGCGTAGAAGTAAGTAAGATGTCCTTGTTGGTAGCAAAGGTGTGACCTTTGTAGCAAGTCAAGGAAGGTGCATGAAAGGCTCTAACACATGGAACGAGGGATGAGTACGCCCCTTAGAAACATGTGATAACACATAGCTTGAAAGGGAACACACGATCATAAAGACATCACCATATGGAAAGAAATATAGCTGATGATCCAAAGTGATGGATTTACCAACATCACATTTTTCTATAAGATTCATACAAACATATACAAAATAGTCCATACATACATGCGTAAATAACAACTACATATACCATTAGAGTAACCAGAACAAACAAACTACAATAACAACATATGCTGAAACAGGCTGGCTTTTTTATATTAAGAAAGTGAAAGATCCAATGATACATACAACCATGACCAACCACTACTCCCAATAGAGGACGTTACATTCACTGTCACCTGCTCCTCCAAAGAGAATAACTAGCTCTGCATTGTGGAGAAGCCAAGGATCATTACAACACACTCTAAGCTTTCTCTAAGTAACACCTATAGGAAGCTTGGCTCCCACAAAACCTATATAATGAGTTATGAGGTTCCATAATTAGTAAAGGATGGGGTGACCCTTGACATTCCCCTTTGTGACTCTTCACCTACCCTCTTGACTCTTCAAATACTACATGACTGTTACATTCTACTACTGACAATTGGTCTTTCAATTTTATAAAATGTTACATTACAATCTACACATGTACCCATGTGAGACTAGAATAGGCTTGAGTAAGCCATGCAAGACATCACTAAGACTTGGATAGTTGTGGGAAGAGCAAAGCTTCAAAATCCTTTCCATGATTAATGGTGGTGAACTGATGCCAAGCTTGGTAGTCTATGATGGTGTCCACATCGTCTGTGGTGACATCCTTCTAAACGCAAACTCTTGCCTTTGTTTCATCCAGGTACACTAATTTGGCACCTCTGTCCAACTTGTCTGGCAACATGCACATCATAGTCTTGATTGCAGCCAGACCAATAATATACTGATGCATAGTGTCTACGTTGATCTCCAACTCTACCCTGGTGGCTACACACATCAACTGATCAAAGTACATGTCTAGCTCAAGCCTTTCTTGGCTCTTTGTCTTCGCTTTGCTGATGTGTTGATGGATGGGATCACATGTGTGTGCACAATGACATTCATACTCCTCAGCACCTGTGCATGTGAAACCTGCAAACTGGTGATGAGTTACGAGAGTTCCTCATAGTTCTCAATCTTACTCCGGATGCATGCTTTCAAATTTATCCCCCTTGGCTTCATCATCTTTGGCATGTGAAATGGGGCTCCCTTGTACCAAATTTTGCATATCTACATGTGATCGATAACAGTGTGCAAGTCTGACAAGAGGCAATCTCTCCTAGCATACCATTGTTTCCAACCACTAAGATGTACAACTGACTTATGCATGTTGATAAATCTAAAATATAACTTCCACATGACTGTCTCGAGAGACGATACTTCATCAAATATCACTCTCCTAGAATCTGCTCGATGGATGTTGTAACCTTCTCTCCTCCATTCTTAGTTGCTTGTAACTCCTTAGCCATATGCTCATTCTCATCTATCAAGAATATAACACTCGAGTTGGTGGCTTCGATATATGCTTTAGTAGCATCGACCAATGTAGATGGATGCGTGTTCACATCGGACACGATCACTCACTCTTCAAACTGCGCAAGAGATACATGGACATATGGAGTGGGTACTCTATGTGAATTCATAACTCTGTGTTGTGACTCATCGAAAGATGTTGTGCATATTTGCCTCTGGATTGTCTTCAATGATTTATGTGTCTCCTTGATCGCTTGGGACTTGCTTTGCTTCTGGATCTGGTGAAGCCGGCGGGGTGACCTCTTGGACTTGAGGCATGAGGTCAGTATCTTGATTTAACTTAGGCTAGACCATATCTATGTCCATATGCTCTAGTATCTATTCAATATTCTGTAGCATATCTTCCGGATACATCACATTCAGTTTGTTTATAGTCGACGTTTCAAACCAGCAACAATGGTTCATCATCAGGATGTGAAAAATTGTTGAAAGACTAATCTCATTTTTTTTTTTAATAAATAGAGATGTGTGAGATGTTAGTTGACAGTTATAATTTCACTTGTTTTATTATATTTTGTTAATTTTGATTGTTTTTGTGAAATATAGGGTTTTATTAATTAATTAATTATTTTATTTTTATATTTTTTTAGAGTTATGGTTATATTACTTTGATTAAATTTCGTAATTATCTAAATTAATTATTTAATTTTCATTATTTTAATTAGTTATTTATATTGATTATTTAATTATTTAATTTTATTAATTATTTATTTTAATTATTTTTAATTAAATTTCTTTAAATGAATTCTTGATTAATTATTTAATCCTATTTGTTTTACTTTATTTCTTAATTATATTTATTCTAATTATTTATTAAGTTAATTCATTTTTTTTCTATTAATTAATATTTTTTTATTATCACTATTTATTTGTATTTGTATTAATTTAATTATGTCGAATAATTAGAATGAATTTTTATGTTTTTATTGTAATTATGGTTATATGAATTGAATTAGTATTAATCTTCAATTATATTTCTTTTAATTATTTTGATTATCTTATTTCTTTAATTTTTTTGATTATTTAATTTTATTAATTATTTGTTTTAATTATTCTTTTTCTTTTCTTTTTTCTTTTTTTTTCCTTTTCCTCTAATTCTATTTGTTTTAATGTATTATTACTTATTTATTCTCATTATTTGTTATAGTAAATCCTTAATTTTAATTATGTTTAATATATTAATACGCCAAGTAGGAGGTTGATTCAGTTTCTCATAATTGGATAATTTTCCAAAGTACAAGTGAATTCATCTCAGTGGGAGAGAAAGTCAGATTAACGCACATCAAAGAAGATCTGTGTAGATGAGTTATAGGCTATGTAGAATTCGGGGCAGGGATGATTTAGCTTTTAGTTTGAGTGGATTAGAAGATGATGAATTCATTGTGGAGAAGGGAAAATTTCTTTTAGATTTGTAGCCATAGATTTTTCTAGAGGATTTCCAGTTTGGCATCTAGATTTCTATACTCAGATTTTGTCGATGCGTAATAATAAAAATAGACCCTGATTTGTTGCAACAGTTTTACCTTCAACATTTTTTCAACTACTATTGTCCAAAAATATTCACGTTATTTCCACAGTCACTATGTTTAGGAAATACAGGACACCATGGGAATCCATCTTGATGCAAGACAAACCTCTGGGAGGTATTGTGTAATGTCCCAAATGCATAAAATTTGGAACTGACACTTCACATAAAACTAATCATGCATTTCACAGAAGTTTTCCATGTAAAAATAAGCAAATAAATCACTTTAATCTCATAACACAATGAACAAGAAATTCTCAGCTTTATTATATTAGAAGAACTGGGGTTTACATGAAAATACAACCCATATAGCTGAGATCAATGGCCTCAGACAGATCTATAATAATGTCACAATCGGCCTCCATAAAAAAATAAAAGACCAATACATTGCAACAGGTGAACCCTAAATGGATTCATCAAGGGAATAGAGGGGTGCTCGCCCACTCTCACTGAATCACGCAAGGGTTTCTGTCTTAGGGCTACTAATGGAGTAGAGAACCAGGTTTTCAACCTCACATACAAGAACCAATATCAAAGCCAATATGTTCTTGCAATGTTATCCTCCTCATCTTATAGATTTGATGGAATCCTCTAGAACCTTGTATTATATTATTATTTTAATCATGGAGAACCTTTCCCTCTTCTATTTCAATTAAAATATTCTCTCTAATGTGGTAAAATGGTAAATTGGCCATCACGCCACCCTAGGTCTCTAAAAATTTCATCTAACCATCCCGTCATGTAGATATTCTTGTTCTGATTCCAACACACCATTACACTAAAGTGTTCTTCCATGTATTCCCCTAAGAATTCCACCTTAAGCGTAATTAATTGAGTCAAGCTCACTAATAACTTGTTTTTATGAAAGTTGTCGGAATGCACTAGAACGAAATGCAAACTACGCGGATGATGGAATATAACAAGAGAATGTCGTCACCCTCATAGAAACTCTTAAAAACTCCATCGAACCCCTGATGACATAACTTGCTCCACGGACTTGGTCATCCCTTGCCCTAGAAATCCACCCATGATATACCAGAAGAAGAATAAAATGGGGACATGACAGTCCTCCCGCCCCAAGATTTTCTTCCCTTAAGAAATCCAAACCTGTGGACTAATCTGGTGGCCCAACACAACTCATACCCAATGCCTAGATCCCATACAAACCATCGGTCCATGTCATGCCTCCAAGCGATTGAAACATGATTGGATCCCCCAGTACTTGGATCCCATGTTCGTCTCTAACTCAACATGCTACTAGTAGATCCACATAGATCCAAATTCCACCAATAGGGAGCATCAATGATCCCTCGCTCCTATTGTGCAATAGCTCCAGCTGTGAATGTTTCCCCAACAAGTGTGTACAAACTCATCACATTTCTCGAATCCAACTCTCTGCAGAAACCAAGGTCAATCTCATCATATTGATGTTGTTCTGAGATACTGATGAGTGGCCAGCCTACATCCTTCTGCAAACTGAAGCATGTAGCAACCCTCACTTGTAAGGGCTCCAACAATACAATGCTTCTCACTAAAAATGATAATCCATTTGTAGGGTACCAACTCATGATCTCTTGCCAATCAAATGCATGGATTCTTGTGCAAGGAATACATCTTATACGCTGATATTGATCCAGGCTCAACTCTTGATGCTCCATCTAGACAATAAAAACATGTCCAAGAAATCTTTCCTCTCTCCCTCTAATGGGAAAAAGTGGGCAAACTATATTGTAATCCCTATCTATGAACTCCTTGAGAGGGTTGTTGTCTGAATATGTTGCAACTTTTCTAGCTTCCACCATATTTGTTTGCATCTGATGAATGGGTAGACCCAAAGATGGATGCACCACCACCTCCAACAACTCTCGTTTCCTAGTAGCCTACTGCAAAAATTCCCCGCTAGCCTCCAACACTTCCTGAGGACAAATGTCTACAAATATTACCTAAATGGAGGTTTCTTACACATCTATCTTCTCCACTCCAATGACTAGCCCCACTGGTGTCTACTCATCCTCCATTATGGGCTTAATGTGAGCCACTAGCTGACTATCCAAAAATGGCCCATCTCATACACTGTGTGTATCAACTGCCTCATGCTCCTCTATGTGCTTTCTATGTCGAATCATCTGTCGCTCATTTTCTCCCAGATCTACTTTCCTCATAGGAATAATCAACTGCTCATTGTACACCTGTGCCACACATGGATGCATATCTGGGCTACTGCCATCAACTCCATATGACTGCTCCTGCTCCTCGGAGGTACCATCGTATGAACCCATGGACTCACCCAGTTAGACCAACCTCTTAGTTAGACCATAAGCAACAGGTGAGACCAACTACTCTCTCATCCAAATAGACAACAATCGAGACTACAACTCTTGACAGATAGAATCACGACCTCTCATACATGAGGACAAGATGGACTACATATTTCCTATGACTCTGTTAGGATGATGTTTCCTAATGTTATGAAGCATTGGAACATTTTCAAGATCAAACCATCACACTGTAGGTCAAACATGACTTCATAAGTCCTATTTATAGCCATAACTTCTAAAATCTGAAGCTTCTTTTCAAATGTAGGACCTACACTATTGTCCAAATCCTAAAAAGTCTCTACTATCAGCTTGAAAACTATCCTCATAACTTCATCATTGAAAGGATGTATGGTGTAGTCAATCTCATGATGTGACTGAGACAATATGCAACTCGAAGCCTAAACCCTTCACAAGGTTCCTCCAAGAACTTGGATTGTATGAGAGTAGGCATAGCTAGTCTTAGAGCCCAAATTAAATTATTCCCTTCTAGCTAGCTCACTCTCGAAAGGACGACATCTAGGTCATCAAGTTTGAAGAGAATCTTCCATGCAACCCTCATGTGCTTCAAATATGTCCCAAGTGAAAATAGTTTTTGCCCCATTTCCTACCCCTTCTGCACATCCTTTGGTTGTTCCCTCTAAAGAATGGCATAATCCTTCTTTGAGAAAGGCCTATTATTATGTTTGGTTTTCTTGGTTATATCATCATCCATTGAAGTGTTGTTGTGCTGGTTTATGAAGTATTTTAGATATTCTATTTTTATTGTAACAATACAAGGTTATGATAAGCAATGCAAGGCATAACCAATCACACTACATCCATTAACAATAAATTGTCCAAGAATCTATGGTAATGCTAACAACAATGATACATATCACTGACAACTCTCCAATAATACTTGACACTCTTTACTGACCCGAAAATTTACACAATGTTGTCACATAACGATAACATCACACATGAAGCCTTGAAAGTATAAAGAGTGTAGTGAACACGAAAGAATGATGATTTTGGAATAAAAATCAATCAAAAGAACTTGTGCTGGAGATGTCTTGAAAACCAATCTGGGCTTCACTAATGAACTCTTAAAAAGGAACACCAACTCGTCCTCTATCAGTAAGCTGCTACAGGCATGTGATATGTGATATTCAGATCTTGGAATCCCAATGCCTGCTACAACAAGACCAAGTGACCAAGGCAATACTAAATATGTAGTGCTGCATGTAATCAGTAGCCTTCCTTTCAATAGAGAAATTTCTCTATGAGATAATTCAGTTCTGGGCACTGTAATGTATCAGCTAAACATTTCTTCGTACAATTTTCTGCCACTCTTTTGCTGTCGAAATCCTTCCAACTAAGTTACAATCCTGAAGGAGATGCTCAATAAGATTTTTATTATTTCTCTCTAAGCACGACACTATAACGCTCTCCACTTAATGATACATGGATTTGTTAAAAAGGATAATCAAAGCAACAATTGTATAATCATTTGGATAGCACCCAACTTGACCAATTCCTACTGAGAAACTTCATTACTTTCCCTCAGCAGGACTGCAATAAACTCCACTATCTTCAGACGATGTTTTCCAAGAGGAGGCTGGAGCTCACCATATGTAGTTGGTAATATGTTTTCATTTGAAGATACGTCCAACAACTTTAGCAAGTCACCAAGTCTCTCTTACGTGCCATCCACAGTCTCAGGATTTGCAGTCAACACACGCTCAGTAACATGACCACAAGATACACCATCTGCTACTAAAATAGTTGTTTCCTCCACTCAGCATCTGCAACCTATCTATTAGCCTCAGAAATGGCCACACTGATGTAATTCAGGCGTCCTCAACTAAGCCACTAATTACATTCTCCTACCGATACGTTAACATGAATGCGAATTCTGCACACTAGTAGATTCAATCTTTAGCAAAGCGTCCCATGAATCGCCACAGATTGCATCCTTCATTAAATTTGGCATACATTGAGTTATGATTTTTTTCCTTCGTTCAGACTTCCTGAGATATAATGGGTGGTTGGTTGACCTTACTAGGCCCGATCACTAGAGTTTGTAATTCTGTTGTGACCCCACCTACATACTGCACACATCTCCTTGCTCACAGGGAGGTCCACGTACACAATTGTTTCTTCTAGTAATTAAACCTATAAACCACGAGGTTCGGCCCCATTAACGATGAATAGGTGTCTTGACTAGGGTACATACGGTGTAGTTTTCTTCGCAGTTTCCCTCCTGGACTATTATGAATTCCTGCATGTTTTGGGTACCACGAATTGCTTCAGTGTTCGGTTCGCACAATGAAAGCCAACAAATTGGGCAATGATCACACCACTAAGACACAAACGTTCGAATCAGGGGTTAAAATTGACACCAGTATGCATGTTTTGACTTTTTTTAGCCGTCAAATACAGGCTCTTTCAAAATCTACACGTTATTATTAACGTGTTAAAAATTTCTAAAGCTGTCTACGGGCATGTAATAAAATTACAAGTTATATATATATATATATAATTTGTATTTGTTTAAATTTTATATTAAGTTGACAGTGTAAGTACCCACTATCAGCTTACCTTTGTTGGATTGGACGTGCTGTATCATTTTATGCTTCCAGCGCTTATGTGAATTTATGCAATTATCAATGCAATGGGCCTAAGAGTACAGAGTCCATATCTATATTGTCTGGCCAGCATATCTAGATTTGAATATCATTAAGGCACACAATTAAAACGGGGAGCTCACCAACACATTAATTTACACAAGATTGTCAACATAGGCAATTTAGCTTTGGTTTTGTAAGGAAATTAAGGAAGTTCCAATATCTATGAGAATTATCATTGGGTTAACTTTTTTTTCCAATCCAATGATGATTTGACTTCCATTTCCTACAAATTTTGTCCCAATTTTATCATAATATCGATTCTCAAATGGTATGTGGGGGCAGTTGGAAATTGGAATATTATGCAGTGAATGCCCAATGGCCATGATAGTGCTAGAGCTTGGAGCTTTCCCATTTTTGTAGGGATACAACTCGTAAAAGAAAAAAAATGCCGAATGGCAAATCCACAGATGCTCAAGATAAGCTCTTCTCTTGTACTTTCTTTCTGCTATTTTTTTAGTTATGCTATCTTATCGCAGTGCTTTATTTCAGTTTTAGCTATATTATTTTTAGTTTTGCATTATCCGATTAATATGATATAGCAGAGGGAAGCAATTTTTTTTCCACAAGTAAAGTTTCTTTGTACTCAAGTTCTTTATATACATAAATTCCATAATTCAAGAAGATCGACTACAAATGCCAAACATGTTTTGAAAATAGAGTGACATGGACTTTTCAACCTTCTCTGGTTCTAATGTCAACCAATCCACTCAATTAAAAACACCAAAACATTTCTGACCCGTTGAAACACGAAGTAGGTTGTCATAATAAAACCAACATCCTAATTTTTCAAGTCGTATTACACCCCAACTGTAAGTCAAGATTTTGGAAGGTTTTGATGTTTGAGTCATCCCCGCTCCCCAAATTTATATCAAGTTATCGATTGTTCATTTCATGCAAGTGTATTTGACCTAGTTACACATGAAATACAGGGGCCGAAGATGTCACATAAATAGGGCTTTTGTCTTCTAATTGACAAAATGGATGGTCCACTATGTCTGCCAGTGATACACGACAATCAGAGAACATATATAGATTATAGGTCATTTTTCTTTTGTGAAAAACCTTGATTATGTCTTAGCCTTCTTTAGACTCTTCAAGGTTTTGTTTCATAGCCTCAATCTGTTATTCCATACAAACATCTTCTTCCGTACGGTCCCTAGTTGTGATGATTTCAAGTTAGTCTTAGAATTTTTACAGTTCATTCACAGACAAAGACTCCAAAACCTCTCTCGGCATATGTTTGATAAGCCTATATAGCCCCACATGCTCAATTCCATCTTTCACAACACAACCACCCATAAATGAATTAATTTGATCATCGCTCGCTTTACTTCGTGAGCCATTCATATATTTCTCAATCCTCTTTATCTCTACCTTACATGTAGTCAAATGGATATCTATGGAATAGTCAAACATATAAACCTATGTAGATATTAGATATATATGGAATAGTCAAAATTTATAGATGGAATTGGATTTGCCTCCGGACTCTGGACTGGGTAAGATTTACAGCGAGTTAACAAAGATCTCTCTTTCTACCACCTCAAGATTCTCATGACTCCAGGGATCATATATGAACCTTTCATTTTAAACAGTTAGTTATGATACCCATTGCCAAACATAGACTTCCTCTATTTGAAGGAAGAGAACATTCCAATGATTGTCAATTCAATAATAAATGAATATCCATAAAAATGCTTGCCCAGTCAAGAATGTTTCTACCTTTGGATCCTGCAAGTTACTATATATCGGCAAAACAGTTCTAACTAGAAAGAGAAAATTTACTATTGTGGATTAACACTGGCCTATCCCAGGTTGTGGTTAAATCCCGACTTTGTATGTGAATGTTGTTCATGGTAGTTCATGCCTCTAATTCCCAAGCTTTCAAACTTCTCAACTAATTTTTAATTTTGTGAATGAGATTTTTTTTCTTTTTACTATTTTTAAAGGGCAAGAGGTGGATTAATTTGATAATTTTTTTTAAAATAAGTCAATAGTTTAAAGTTACAAGTATATTTAGTAAGATTGGAAGCTTTTCTATTTACCAACTAATTTAGATCCATATTTAACTCTAGACTCGGTTGATTGGTGAATATAATTTGAAAATATCATATAAAACTGGTAAAAATATATATTAAATGGAGATGGGCAATTTAAAAATAAAACAGTTAAAAAAAATTCAGTGATGGGCAAGGTGACCCGTCAAATTTAACGCCTGGTTCGAATCATAGTTAGCTAATGCACCATTACTCAAACACGGTACTGATCTCCACTCAACCTCCACGTGTCTTCAACTTGATCTCGTTGACCAACGATCCAACACCGAACGCACAACTTTGACCAATCTTCGCACCTAAATTATGTTCGACCTTATGTGAATCGCACTACCATAGAACCACATTGCATGCATTCCGTGATTTCAGGTGATAGGCCCACCAGAGATGCTTTCTCTTGCAATGAACCCAACCACCAATTTATCACCAATCTGATACCAAGTTACGTCAACAGATCAGAATATAGATGCAATCCTAATCAACGATTCTACAATTTTTCTAGCAGTGAGAGATAACGTTGATCTTGGTCCAAGTTTGAAACACACTAAGATCTTAGCCCCACGAACTTGGAAATAAAAATATACGCTCCTAGGAAAATAGCCCACAGTAATATTGGCCCCAAATAAATTTGATCCCCCACAATCTTTCCTAGGTAGAAAATCTAGCATGACATTATGAAGCAATTATGCAATTTAACCCACAAAATTAGCAGATATGTCCAGCATAAGTGCTTTTGTCCATTATTTTTTAGCAAAGATTTTGTAGAACTATTAATGGCCAAGGAAAATTTCTCCAAAAAATATAATTTGGCACGTTCAGAATAAACCCTCGATCTACTACAATAAACCCTTAGGCTAAGCCAAGACAAAGGCTTTGATACCCCTGTAATGTCCCAATTGGAGAAAATTTGGAACATGCAGTTCACATAAAAAAAATCATGCATTTCACAGAATCTTGTAAAAATAAGAAAATAAAGCATTGCAATCTCATAATACAATGAACAGGATTCTCAGCTTTATTATATTAGAAGAACTGGGGTTTACATCAAAATACAACCATATAACTGAGATAAATGGCAGTAGATAGATCTACAATAATGTCGAAATCATCCTCTAAAGCAAACTGAAAAAACCAAAACAATGCAACATGTGAACCCTGAATGGATTCCCTAAGGGAAGAAAGGGGTGTTCACCCACTCTCACTGAATCACGCAAGGATTTCTATCCTGGGGCTACTGCTTGAGTGGAGAACCGGGTTCTCAACCTCACATACAAGAAATAATATCAAAACCAAGATGTTCCTCCAATGGTCTCCTCCTCCTCTTTTATAGATTTGATGGATTCCTCTAGAAACTTATATTTTATTATTATTTTAATCATGGAGCACTTTTCCCTTTTTGTTTCAATTAAAATATTCTTTTTAATGTGGGAAAATGGAAGATTGGCCATCATGACTCCCTATGTCACTGAAGCTCTCATCTAACCATCCCATCATGTAGATATCCTTGTTATGATTCCAACGAGCTATTACGCTAAGGTGGTTTTCCACGTATTCCCCCCGGAATGCCACCTTAAGCATAATTAATTAAGTTGATGTCTATACTAGGAGTAATGCTTGGCAATATTTTCTCATGTTATCAGAATTCCAAATAAGGTGGAGAAAGCCTAAAAATTGAAAAATGTCGAGAGAGGAGGTATAGTGGATAGTACCACAACTAATAGGGCCAACATTTGGGGGCATGTGCAATAGTGCTAACTCATTAAGTCCAAGAAACAAAGTCTTGAGAAAGAATTTGGATAGTGTGGTCCCTTAGTTGATAGGATCTAGGAGACAAATGCTTTTCATGACACCAACAATAGACGGGAAGTTTGCACCTTGGGCCAGTGTGAAAGAATGTAGTGCAGTTGAGGTCCCACACGAGATCGATATGGGGAACAAGAATTATTTCTAACAACATCTACTGATAAGAAAACAATGCCGTAAAGTAATCCTAGTTGTAAAGGAATGTGCAATAAATCATGATGCGACAAGTCCTTTGTATTGGCCTCTTAGGCATAAGATGCTAAAAAATAAGGGCATGTAAGCTTAGCATGGAAAAAAACATGATTGATTTAATGACTCAAATGAAATAATGGATCAGCCTTGAGATATATGCTAGGGGTGCATTTGGTGGACCTCTCAACATATGAAAATTCTATAAGAGTAGAGGACATAAATGGTAGATTTTTAAAGGTCTTGACCCAAAGGAGGTTTAATGTGGTTTTGTGAAAAGGGGTTAACATTGGGAGTATAACCAATATTGGTAAACCCATATCTGAGCACCAAAACTATAGTTTGAAATAAAATGTAGTAAAAATAAGAAAAAGAGTTTAACGAAGAGATGGGAATTATATTGGGTTATGAAATTAAAGGGTCTAACTGTGTAAAAGGTGAGGATTGCATGATCATGGATTTAGCCTAATCATGACATGCAATGGATAATTTCCTATTCTGGAAGTAATAAGTGGCTACGTGTTGTTGTTGAGGAACTATGAAGAACTTGTTGTGTCATACATAATTAACAATGGCATACCTCAAGAAATATAGGTTCCAATGTATTTTAATTAAACAGAGTAAACCATACTGAACCCCATCCACAAAGACAAAGGGAGTAAATGCTACCAATACTTAGGTTGATTAATACAATTATCTCAAGCATCACGAGCCATACTGAAGTGCTCTTCTATAACTGTAACGATTGGTAATGGAGACCATAGCTTTATCACGAGGTTGAGTAAATGAAGCCCATTATGTTTGTCACATTGAGTCTTCAATGATGAAATAGTGAGCCATGTTGGAGTATTCCTCAATTAGTGTAAAATGCAAAAGTCACTACATTGAACCATATGTGATAGGTGAATAAAACAATGGTGACCAAAGTGAGAGAGGTGTGGAATGTGGCAGCATGTGAAAGAGTTTGTTTGAGAGTGAGGTTGTAGAGTTAGGTTGTGAGAGCTAGTGGAGAAGAGATGGCTAAGTGCTACTAATATGTAGATTGTATGAGCTCGGTAAGTGCATTTCTATAAGAATGTTGAAGAAGATTGAGAGAAGAAAAGTTGCATGGGCTATGTAGAGGGATGGTTGCTGAGGAGAATAGGAAGTCACGATTTGATTCAAGCTATGCATCAAAATGAGTGAGAGTAAGAACAAAAAACAACAACTTCCATATGGACAACAAGTTGGTGTTTGCATAATAGGAAGTTGGTGGTTCCATCATAGTGAGTGCATGATGTACAACATGGAAATTAGTGCCTCATGTAGTTGGATGCTTGCTTAAGAAGTTTGCTTCTTGTAATCTGTTTAGGTGTATGTAAAGAGAGGTTGGTGCTAGCAAAAAATCCAAGGGATTTTGTGCTTCTATGAGTGGGTTTTTACAAAACTTGATGTAATAAGAGTAGTGGCTTTTGTTCTACATCATAATACAACCAAAATTTTGTGGTTTTTCTCCTGGAAGGGTTTCCATGTTAAACTGTGATTGTATAATATGTGTTGATTTAAATTGTTTCTTACATGACATGTTGTTGGTTGTTTACCTAAATTTTTTCCAAGTAAAAGTAAAATTATAATTCACAGTAGTTGCAAATTTAGTCTTAATATTGATTCAACTTCTTGCCCCTCTAGTATTAATCTTGTTTCAAAAATCTCCATGGTTAAGAATCTTGTTACATATTTTTTTTAATGTATATCTATTGACTCATATATTAATTCCCTTTTAAATTTATAATAATAATAATGGAGTAGTCTTTAAGTGCGCCTTCTTGGAGTTTTTAGTAATATTGTTGTTATATCTCGATTTTGTCGATTCAATGCCATGAAAAACCCTGGGGCACTTCTATTGTGAAGATTTCACCTGTGAAACTTGTGATTTCAATAAATCCCTAAAGATTTTAAACAAATTAGATGGGAAAATAAAATGGAAAATTTTCCAAAAAAGAGCACTTAAAGAATACTCCAATAAT
The DNA here is from genome assembly GCA_000404065.3 of Pinus taeda. Lineage (NCBI taxonomy): Eukaryota > Viridiplantae > Streptophyta > Pinopsida > Pinales > Pinaceae > Pinus > Pinus taeda. Next base: position 139,765 of record APFE031171654.1, on the reverse strand, counting down.
AATAAGTTAATGACTATACATGTTGACTGAGTAGGACCACTATCTACCCCAAATCACGATAAAGTTAAATTAAGTTTTACCAGGGAAATGAGTCATTGTGTTAGGGTCAACATTGTTGCATTGTTGGTTCACAGTTTTAGTGGCTCATGGGTTTTGCGTGTCTATTTCAGAATAGACTTTCACAACTTTAACTTTATTATCATTAAGTAGTAGGTTGATGGTCTAAGTTTAACCTCCATGGAATATGATGGAAAATTCATAATAGTATTCAAAAGTCAAGGGTTAAAATTTATCTCCAAGCTATTTATGCTCTTTTAATTAATTTATCTTAAATTATTTAAATGAAGAAATTGTTATATGAACACATGTTATATTGGGCATGTGATATTCATCAATTATGATATTGGCTCGTGGTATTGTAACAAAAACTATTTAGAAGTTAAGAATTTGCATGGCTAGGAATGTGAGATGTATCATGGGACAATTGTTTTTTATGATTATCATGGATTGATGCCTATAGGACATTGTGAAAGAAAACACACATTGCAAAAAAAAAAAAAATGAGGTGAGTAGTCAAGGACGATACATCACTTTAGTAAATAATATTAATATACTATTAATGATTTCTTTTCCATTTTAAAGTTTCGATATGACAAGTATAAAATATTATTATTATTATCATATTATAATTTAGATTAGCCTTGATTAACTAAATGGTTCGTTGTGTTAAAGTCAACATTGATGGTTTGTACGTTCATTGGTTTAGTGGCTCATGGTTTTTCCGATACTAATTGCTTGGAGAGGTGCTTTCTAGAACAATATCATAGAGATGTTGTAATGTAATGTCATGTAAAGATTTTAACTCGGTCAAAATAAAATAAAAAATAAAAATAAAATATTACTATTGTTATTTTCTATAATTATTACTAATATTTTTTGAGCTCTAGGTTTATGAGAGCCGGTGGTAAATACGCATGGTATATAGCTTTGTGAGAGCCCATGGTATTGACCTGTGGTATTCTTGTCAATACCGTCTATTTAAAGGGGGATTCTATCAACCTAGATTCATCTTAACACAAGATCTACAACACGCCAAGAGTCCATCTAGCTCACGGGTGTATAAAATACTATTATTATTATTATCATATTGAAATATTATTATTATTATCATATTATAATTCAGATTAGCCTTGATTAGGTAAATGGTTCATTGTGTTAAAGTCAACATTGATGGTTTGTACGTTCATTGCTTTAGTGGCTCATGGTTTTTCTGCTACTAATTGCTTCGAGAGGTGCTTTCTAGAACAATATCATAAAGATGTTGTAATGTAATGTCATGTAAAGATTTTAACTAGTTGAAAATAAAATAAAGAATGAAAATAAATTATTATTTTTGTTATTTTCTATAAATTATTACTAATAGTTTTTGAGCTCCAGGTTTATGAGAGTCGGTGGTAAATAATCATGGTATATAGCTTTATGAGAGCCCATGGTATAGTCGATCCCGCTCACGGGTGTATAAAATATTATTATTATTATCATATTATAATTTAGATTAACAAATGGTTCGTTGTGTTAAAGTCAACATTGATGGTTTGTACCTTCATTGGTTTAGTGGCTCATGGTTTTTCTGCTACTAATTGCTTGGAGAGGTGCTTTCTAGAACAATATCGTAGAGATGTTGTAATGCACTGTCATGTAAACATAAAAATAAATTATTATTTTTGTTATTTTCTATAAATTATTACTAATAGTTTTTGAGCTCCCGGTGGTAAATACCCATGGTCTCTAGCTTTATGAGAGCTCATGGTATTGCCCCGTGGTATTATTGTCAATACCAAGTATTTAAAGGGGGATTCTATCAACCTAGATCCATCTTAACTCAGGATCTAGAACACGCCAAGAGTCGATCCAGCTCATGGGTGAGACTGTTGAAAATAGATACCAAACACCAAAACTCTAGTGGAGTTGGTGATGGGACTGGTTTCATATTGCTTGTATCTTCCTACACTTCCAAAATGTGAGCAACGCCTCCAAAAATTTGAACAAAAGTAAGAATGTTACTCTATGAATGACGCCTCCAAAAATTTGAACAAAAATAAAACTCTTACTCAACACTAAGTAAATACAAAAATATTAATATATCTACTCATATTAGTTTTTTTAATTTTACTGATTTTACCAATAATTTTTTTCAAAACAATAAGATCTTATAACGCTTTACGTAACACACTCCAAGAGAGATCGCAGCTTTTTCTGAACCACATAGATTTTCGTATTAATCCTACAAAGTGTTTCTAAAATGTGCTCAACATACGGTATGTTCACTTAAAGGAACTGGTATTGCATTCGTGGTTAAAGAGCATGCTCGCCTGTGCAACCTTTCCTCTTCTCTGCGAATTTTAGTTTGTCTTAATGATTTGAGGGTGTGGGCCACTACACCAGATAGTACTAAAGATCTAAGGGGGTGGGCCACTGCACCAGATAGTACTAAAGATCTGAGAGGGTGACCCACTACACCAGATAGTATTAAAGCGATGGGATTGTGCATCAAAAAAATATTCATCCACATGCTAGGCAAGAGCTAATCAGCCTGCCATAGGGCATTAAATGCCTGTATGGAGGCGGGCTCTACCATGGATGTCAAGGGGGGTCATGGGCGCATCCATCTTCTATACATCATTTATCCACCAAGAGCATCATTCCTTTTCCGGGAACGCAGGACCCACCACCCCCGAGCTAGTACCGGGCCCATTTTCAAACCTGCCCTCACGCCAAAAGACCATTTTCATCATTCGCGCTCCCGTTCAAAGCTGCTCCACCACTGCAACCCATCTGGAGGAAACACCGCCCGCGCTCACAGTTGCACCCACCTCGCAGGCAATCCCGGGCGTGAGGTAAATTAGAAATACAGTAACAACTAACGCAAGTTCATCAGCTTTAATTTACAATGCAGAGCCACTAGCACAAATCAAGAATGCAGATCAACTTAATTACCTGAAAAATTACTTGAAAGAGAACCCCTCTGCTTACAGAAAGTAACCGAATGTGTTAAAAAAAATAAATTGTTTTGTGACTTGCAGTTATCAAAAGATGGAGAAGGAATATGGCAGTTAGATTTAACATTGTAAAACAATACAAAAATTAACTTTCTTTACCCCAATCAACAAAACCCTTATGTTTTCAACTGCGATTACATATATGGATACTTTTCTATTGACTACAATGTTGATATCCTCCTCAACAATATTTCAGGGGAAGTGAAAGCATAGAGCAGGTTATGATTTTGTTTCCGGACCAATATAAAATTTTATGGCTGCATATTATTTATTTTGTTCTATCTTATGAAATGCCTTTTTTCTTTGTACCAAAATTCTGGTAGAACCTGTCACATATCTGATATTTCCCACCTGAGTAGCTTGTCCAACTTGCTTCTTTATATATTCATTCTTTATGTCAAACTGTGGAAATAAAATAACTAAAGACTACCTTTCTTATAAATGATGTGTTTGAAAATCACCTAGATGCATAAGAGTTTACCAAAACCAGATAAAGAGCCTACTTTACATGCAGTAATGCCATGGTATATGTTTATTTTAACCAGCTCTCTGAGGCCCTCTTATAATAACAAAAAATATGTAGTGTGACCTTTGATGACCAAAGTCAAATAGATATTATATCTTATGGAGATTTAAACTGGGGAATCTATACTTACAAAGTGGAATTTCTTGATTTTGCTAAATTTGAATTATTACAAGAATCTCATGCTTCCATTTTTTCCAGCAATTCATTCATTTTAGTCCCACTCTTATGCATTGATAGTATCTATCCATTGCTTCAACCAGATGACATAACTCAATATCAACCAGCGACAGTTTGGTTGAATGTACATGTTTATATTTCTAATGTCGATATCTATTGTTTCATTTCACAATTGTGGAGTTTTGTTTTCATCATCTTGGATACTTACATTTTTCTTGATATGTATCAGTGCTCTGTTTTTTTTAAAAACCAGAACTTAATCATGTTCTCTTCTGTGATATATGTATCTAAGTCATTGACTTTGAACAACATTTCTTCCATTGAGATTTGGTTTTTACAAGCCATTGTACAAAAATTTAGAAAAACAAAGAAAAAGCTAATATTGTTGCTTCTTGGCAAAGATGATGTAGATCCATCAACAAATGCAACATATGGTTCCCTCGTAAAAAGCTTAGCATTTGTGAGGAAATTTGTTGTTGGAATCATGGTTCCAAAGGACTACATTTGCTCGGTCGATACAAACTTGTATTTAGAAGCACCTACAAGTATTCTATAAGATGCACACTCTGCAGGGCTGGAAATATTTGCTGCTAATTTTGCCAAATTATAGCTATGACCCAGTAAGGGAATATCTTCAGTTTGTGGATAGCAAGAATTTCACATTTAATGGCATCCTAACCGATTCCTCTGTAACAACATCAGAGGCTATAGGTATGAATTTCTTTCTACTTAACCTCCACCAATTTTTGAAATTCCTTATCCATGCCCACTTGGCCAAAGAGGTATTAGTTTATTTCTTTAAACTTGCAGACAATGCAAACATCAATCATCATAATAGTTATATCAGTGCAATATTTAGCAGCCTGTGTCCAAGCCTTTTTTTATGGTGCCAATCCATTTCCGCCATCAAAACAACGATTTAAACACTCCCACGGATTTCCCCAAAATTTTCTCACAAGATTTTGTCCAGAAATTCATGGTGTGGACAAAATTTTGGGGTCATGAGACAACACCCAAAAGTTTTGAATTGCAAATTATGGGAACATCTAGGGTGGACAACAGCAAAGTCAAACAATTTATGTTTTGTACTGTAGATTCTGCGAACATCCAAGATGGACAGCAACCAAGCTAAACAATTTATGTTTTGGATTGCAGATTCTGCTAGCACACATGATTTGACTTCATAGATTGGAAACATTTAGCACACATGATTTGACTTCCTGGATATTGCCTCTTGTTTATGGTGATCTGGATAAGCATAGGAGTGTTCTCTCTATTTGGAACCCTCCACCCAATGCAATCCCTCTTTCAAGATGTGAGCAATAGCTCTGGAAAACACTAACAGTGAACTGCAATTGGAATCGCTGGATATAGCAATGTTTTTGAAAATGTAACAGGAAAAACCATTTTTCTAGGGTTTCTTTAGTCAATCTTACTAAAACATGATATTTTGAAGTCCTTAGAATCCTTGATAGCATGACAAGGTTTGTCTTAAATGATTCATTTCTTTTTGTCATGCTACATCCTCATTTTCATGAGCATGCATGCATTATTAACTCTTTATGCCCAAAGTCTTATCACTGATATTTGATTTTCTGTTATTTTTCAAGGATGTGCATTCAAACTTGAGGTAGCATAAAAATAATCAATTTCAATCAGGATATTTTGTCATATTAAAGTATTCTAACATGAATCTATTTTGTTGTTGTCACTATGCAGTGCTTCTAAGCTCACGAAATGGTGGAAAAGTGGACATTGTGCATTGAAGTATCATGCCGCCCAAATCCGGGTCAAACATCTTTAAAATTTGTCCTTCACAATGGGGCAAAAATTCATGTGATTTATAGAATATGGGAAATGCAGGGAAAGACAACCAATAACGAAGCATACTACATTACACTTGTTGTAGGGTTAAAAGAGGCAAAACACAATGGGGTGAATAACATAACAGTGCTGACAAACTCAGAGTTAATCTGTAATCACATGGAAGGCATCTACAATGTTCGCGCAGACAATTTGAAGCCCCTCTACAGAGAGGCAAAAATCTGGAGTGCTCGATTTAATTCTTTTATGATAAAGCACCTTGCGGAGATCCATAAAATGTCTACTGATCTAATGGTTGGAGCAATCTCAGGTGTATATGCAGGTGCCAGAGATGATTCAGGATCATCATTCATTCCACTGGCAAACATTGATCAGCATCAGTATAGGTCTCGACTATGTGTATACACCATGGTTGTCATTTTTCTTGGGATTCTCATACTGTGGTTCTTTCAGTAAAGAACTCGTTAATGTACTTTTTTTTCGTTTTGTAATATCATTCACCTTGGATGTCCAATCATGTTATAACTGAATTCATGTGTCCAATTATGTACATTATATTTGAGGTGAACTAATTATTCTTAACCTACTAGTGGTTCAGCGAAGATTATTGTAGCTCCGTTTGAATTTAATTTTAATTTCAAGTTTCAGATCCTACCTCTTTTATACAGTCTTGATTTCCACCTGGATGGATGCCATGGGAATAAATGAAAGTAACAAAATAGGGTTATTTACATCTGGTTTGTTGGTTTTCACAACATTTAAGAAGTATAAGTCATTTCTGATGCAAACCCTAGCTATATCCATATCTATATGATGACAAGCCGAAAATAGTTGATACATGATCTAATGTGAGATGAAGAATTTCATACCATGAAACCCTCCTAGGAACATTGATGCATAATAATGACAAACTCTAACCTAGTATGAAGTGAATTTTCTTGGGTACATGGTTTGCCCTAGAATGATGCAATGTACGCATATATCAATGAAGCCCTACGTGCCCATGATGCCTTTGAAGATGCCATAATCTTAATAAATAAAGAACACAAGTGAAGAAATGCTCATCTTTCAAAATTGCCTAAAAGATTAAAAATATGGAGTCCCTAAACTTTTTCAAAATCATAATGATAAATTCTGCTTCAAAAAGCTTAATCCCCCATTTTCTTGACATTTGTTTTTCTTGACATGTCCCTTGTTCGTCACACCCACACTAATCTTCCAACTAGGACACCTTTCTTACAAGCACAAGAAATGCTCTAGAGTCTAGTGTCCCATGTTTCCAGCACCGGAACCAAAAACTAAGGCCTTGGAATTTGCAAGAATGACACCAACAATAACAACTAGAAAGTTAAAGCGTAATGCCCCATAATATTGGCCATCTCGTTACCACAGGTCTAACTCAGCTAATGGCCATAGCTCATCATCTAATCAAGAACACTCAGTATTAACTTTACACCAGAATCAACGGTGATGTGTGACCATAAAAAGAATGCCATAAACCATAATAGGGAAGTACATCATCACCATCCATATTCATCAAAGTGTAATGAAGAAAGATGTAACAAAATACCATGCTTATTAACATATACACATCAACTACAAGAATATTGATGGAACAGAGTAGGTTATCAAACATTTAGAACAATGCTCCATTCAATATCCACACAATATGGCAAGAACCCTTCAGTAGCATGCCGAAACTAAACAATGTTACGCCTTGTAACAACCCAAAACTAGAAACAACCCTAAACTGTTCAGATCTCAAGTACTTGTACACCACTACCTGCTCAATGGCAATTTAGGTAACCTTTACAGCATTTTGTTACCCTGATGTACCTGCATCTTTCACATCCAAACTAGTAAGTAAAGCAGAGTCGTTTCCAAAGAAATGTTACAATGAGTTTGAAGCTCTCTTAAAGCTTCCAAGTTTAAAATGAATATCACTTTACATTTGACCAAGTCAAATAATATATCTAAAATGGGGATTAATAACTCACCAACCAAGTCAAATAATTCATCTAAAAGGAGGATTACTCGTTGTACCATATAATTCATCTTTAGATCCTGTGTAATGCATAAAGAGGTGGAATACTATGTTATGGAGCCCATGTACTATTATCACAAGCATCACTTTCACTTATATCAATGTGTCAAGGTTATTTCTATATTATATGTTAATTAGAGTCTAGCAGTGAGCAACTTGATTAATTCATATATCCTGAAGCCTTATGAATAATTGTATTGCTATGTTTTTACAGAGATGTAAAATTGGTTGTGTGAATGGCCTAGAGATGGCCTGTGCTCATGGTTTTTTGGAGCCAAGGCTAGTTTACATATGACATCACTATGTTTTCACAATCATAACAGATTATATCAGTTCATTTACTAAATGAACTAAATTATGGTGCATCCAAAAACCAGATTAGTGTGGTATTAGAAATTTTATTCATTAGATTTTAAATCTAGAATGTTTCACTGTAATGCCTTCTGGACCTATTTTCACAATCATAACAGATTAATCAGTTCATTTACTAAATGAATTAAATTATGGTGCACCCAGAGACCAGCTTAATATGATATTAGAGCTTTTGTTCATTAGATTTAAATCCAGTGTAATGCCTTCTGGACCCTCTTTGGTATATGGATTGTTATCTATGTAATGTCCATAATAATTGCAACTTTTACAATAATACTGTCTTTCCTCCTCCTCACTGATTGAAGAACAAGGATCCATTAAGCTGCCAATATCCTCCATAGACAAGATAACCGCTTAGTTGTATAGCTAGTTACACATATCAAACTAGTAAGTAAAGCAGAGTTGTTTTCAAAGAAACGTTACAATGAGTTCGAATCTCTCTTAAAACTTCCAAGTTTAAAATGAATATCACTTTACATTTGACCAAGTCAAATAATATATCTAAAATGGGGATTAATAACTCATCGACCAAGTCAAATAATATATCTAAAAGGAGGATTACTCGTTGTACCATATAATTCATCTTTGGATCCTGTGTAATGCATAAAGAGGTGGAATGCTATGTTATGGAGCCCATGTACTATTATCACAAGCATCACTTTCATTTATATCAAAGTGTCAAGGTTATTTCTATATTACATGTTAATTAGAGTGTAGTAGTGAGAAGCTTGATTAATTCATATATCCTGAAGCCTTATGAATAATTGTATAGCTATGTTTCTATAGAGATATAAAATTGGTTATGTGAATGGCCTAGAGATGGCATGTGCTCATGGTTTTTTGGAGCCAAGGCTAGTTTACATATGACATCACTATGTTTTCACAATCATAACAAATTATATTAGTTCATTTACTAAATGAACTAAATTATGGTGCATCGAGAAACCAAATTAGTGTGATATTAGAAATTTAATTCATTAAATTTTAAATCCAGAATGTTTCAGTGTAATGCCTTCTGGACCTATTTTCACAATCATAACAGATTAAATCAGTTCATTCACTAAATGAATTAAATTATAGTGCACCCAGAGACCATATTAGTATGATATTAGAGCTTTTGTTCATTAGATTTAAATCCAGTGTAATGCCTTTTGGACCCTCTTTGGTATATGGGTTATTATCTATGTAATGTCCATAATAATTGAAACTTTTACAATAATACTGTCTTTCCTCCTCCTCACTGATTGAAGAACAAGGATCCATTAAGCTGCCAATATCCTCCATAGACAAGATAACCGCTTAGCCATATGGCTAGTTACACAGATCAAACTTTACAAAAAAAACTCGTTGAAAAACCATGGTGCTTTACAGGCCTTATCTTCCCAATCATATAGTAAAAGAATACAATTTTGTATAAATATAGTGAAATATGGTAGAAATTACAATGACATTTGAAAAACTCCATCACTAACTTTGCTTTCCAAGGCAATGGGTCTCTCACTTGGAGGAGGCTCACAACACAAATAGCCATGGAACTGCTATTATAACTCCGTTCTGAAGAATAGATAACTCTTGATACATAATATAGCCGAAAAGGTATAACAATAACCAGATCGTTCTGCAGGAAAGTGATCTAAGGTTAGACTAAACATCTGAAAACAAATCTAATATATTCTTAGTGTGAACAAGACTTTATTAGTTATGACTTCCACCTGTTGCACCTTGTCACCATCCTATACAAACCAGCTGACTCCCTGATCAGAGAATCTGTGAGATGGATTTCCAAACAAACTTGGAAAGGCTGATTTTATTCACTTTCATGGACATCAAAAGACAACTATAACTGCAAGGAGATGATGATTCTGCCATAAAAAATTAATAATCAGCTCAAGATTGCGGTCGATTGCCACGCAAACTGCTAGGTGATGCCTGGCGATTAAGTTCCTAGAAACATGAAGCACAAAACAATTTAGAGAACTGATATTGTAGCATGTACTCTTTGCTTGAGTTCAAGTGTTGTTTGAAAATTCTAGGGGGCAGCTGCAAACTTTCAAAATTTTGAGTGCATTCTTTAACTCAAAAATTCAAGAACAGAAAAAGCCCAAAGCAGAAAAATATCAAGGTTAAATGTCACAATTTGGAATGAGCTTGATTAACATACCTCTGAAAAATGCAGGTGTCCAGGTTGTGTATAGGTTGACTTCACAATGGTTTCCCATAGTAATCTAGTCTCTTCTGCTCTCACAAAATCCAATATCTTTCCAGCATAGCTCTTGAAATTAAATCCATGCGGTCTCTAATACTATACAATGAGACCCTGTCTGTTTAATAGAGCAGTTGATCATTTCATGCCAACATCACTATGCAAGAAATCCTCAGATGTTTTCTGTTGCAACTATAAAACCAACCAAACCTACTGAAGAATAGCCCAAAAGTCATATCATGATGAAGAAAAGCAATAAAAACCCAAAATGAAACACTTTGAATACACTGACCAAAAGAAATGACAAAACCATAGCAAGAAACAGGTAATGGAAATTGTTTGATTCCTCCCCTGAAAGGAAGCCTACGAAGGATTTTAGTTGCAATAACAAACATGAAATCATAAATCATCTTTCAAAGCAACACTACCCAATCCTAGCATGGCTCAAACAATTTGCAAGGCGAGATCAGTTTCAACTGTCACTGAATTTTGGGCAGTTGGGTTATTGGCCATAACACCATTAGGATCATTTAGGTTCTTTTCATTCCAATAAATATTTTGGCACAGAAACCCAATTGATCAGAAAACTTACTTGGCATAACGGAACCACCAACCGCTCCCCATGATGATGGCAATGCTCTTCAACAGAATTAAATTGTAGTGAGAGAACACGGTGTTCTAAGCTAACTTAGAAGTTAGAACCACCATTCCCTATTTGATCTAATCCAAAATCTCCACATACACTAACATTTTACAGTTCCAAGGCCATCAAAAATGCAGGGAAACCAAGAAAAAAGGGCAATTGCAAATGGGTATAAATGGAAATGTAAACAGTAAGTCAGCAAGCATGGATCCTTGGGCCTGTTATCTGTAACTCCCAATGTTTAAGCAAGAAATATCATTATGGAGGCCTGGGAAGTGATGAAAAATTGTCAAACTAGAAAATAATTCAAAAGAAATATGGGGAAACTCACCTTGTGGTAACTGATAACGAGATGAACTCTGGTTTGAAGAGCATTTGGAAGGCTTGTGAGGCTGTTAAGATTTTTCTTTCCTAGAAGGATTAGTTTCTCATGGCATGTCATTTAATGATCACCAGCTGTGGTGGTCCCCTTTTGTGAAGTTTGAGGCAAGCTACTGTTTGAGTCTCCCTAGGTCTTAACTTTAAGGTTTTTCAAGAAAGGCATTAACTCAACCAATGAATTCTTTACCAGATGATAAAATCCCAAGGTGTAGATTGCTAGCTCTAACACCCTTTGTTTTAGCCAAAAGTTTTGGCCTCCTAGCCATTGCCAACCAAAAAATGGACAGGCTAGGAATTGGACTAAACTCTGTCTCCAAACAAAGTATTAGATGGTATACTATTTTGCAAGAAGAGAGAGAATTTTTTGAGTATGGTCATTTTAAATTAGAGGATGCCAATAAGTTTAGAAGGGAAGTAATGGCTGAAGGGGTTTAGATTCCTTCTTCACCATATGTGGACTGTCTCCTAATGGCAGAATTGGATCTCCCTAAATAAGATGGAAGAGACAATACACCTACTATGTGGCCATGGACGACCAAGGAAAATGTTGGATGACGAAATTTGGTGAAGTAGAAATACCTCTATAACTAAGTTGCATGATATGGGGAAATGGAAAACTGAATTTGAAATAGAAATGTTACGGAAATGTGACCCCTCAAATTAGTAAAACAGTGAAATTTTCAGTTTTAACATTATGGTTTAGAATATAGATTCATGATTTAAAAGATACCTTTCTATTTCAGATCCAAAATTCTGGTCACACGGTTTTTACTCCAAAAGTAATAAGCAATAAGATACTTTTTTCATCCCCACTGAAATGTATTTTAGGTGTGGTTCAGCCGTTTTTTGGAGTTTTTGTACCGAAATGTGGCTGGTATGCAGGGGGTACATTTCTTGCAGCATAGCTCTACAATAATTGTTTTTATCCTGCTAGGTCCATCCTTCCTTCATGATTCATGACACATTGGACTTGAAAGACATAGCATTGAGTATGCATAGATGGGTTCCAACTCCACAATTTTCAATCATTTCCATACACCGAAGGACTGACTTTGAGCATGTCAATAATTTTCACCAATTTTCACAGAAGACCAATTTTCACCAATTTTCACAAAAGACAAATTTTCACCAATTTTCACCAAAATTCATTTTTTATTGAAGCAACATGCCAAAATAACATCTACAGTAATGAGATAGCCTGATATATAAGAGTTCCTATTCTGCCTTTATGTACAATACACTATACTATTATCCAAAAAGGATGTATCAAGCTTATAGTAGCAAAAAGGAAAATAACCTTTTTTTGGAGTTTGTCAGAGTTCAGCCAACATTTACACTGAGATTTTATATGCTTTGAGTTCAACAAAAAGATTTCAATAGCTCAATACGATAACTGTACAAAATTGAAATTAGATAATGTTGTACATATCCATAAACATTTTCAACACATCATGCACACAACATGTTCTTGCATCAGGAGAGCCCTTTATAGGGTTATGCCCATATTATATCCATGAATACTCATTAGCTCGAATATTTGTAATCTCGCCATTGATTGCTGGCACTTTGATTGTTCTCTTCACCCGCTATTTCCTGTATAGAGTGCAAGCGACGATACAATCCGATTGGTTGTACAATAGAGGGCATCACCCTAGGGTGTGGAACCGAAATGTTATGGGTTGAGGTAGGGTGCCCAATGAATGAATTTGGTGCAATTGATGGAAACAACTAGGGGGTTCGATGATCAAATGGGAGAGGTGGACGTGGTGAATCAAATGGAAAAGGAATCAATGAACTCCACATATTTGGATCCACATTATTCTCATGAAATAAACGAACTTGACAACTTGAAGTATTATGAGATGTGGAATCACCAGCTATAACAAAAAAAAACACATTGTTATGCAATTGCATTGAAGGCGATGAATATAATGATATTTTGAATTTCACATAAAATGATACATCAATTGATATTTCCATACTAGTATTTTGTAAAATAGAACCTTGTACCCTTCTAGATGTGTGGTCCAGATTGATTTCTTTTGTAGAAGAAATCTCCAATTGTTCATTCATGCTTCTTTTCCTTCCACGACACCGTCCAAACTTTAGAAACTGTGGTCCATCTTTTCTTGATTTCAACGCAGGAACACTTTGCCCCCTTTTTTCTGTTGGGCTCAAGAAACTATGTCGCCTCTTGGTAATGACCTTGGATGGAGTTACAACATCAAATTTCTTATTATTGTACTCTTGCCTTACATTTTCTACCAATTTATTTAGTTCATATGTCTACTCCAAAGTTGTGAGTGTTATTTGTGATAAACCCCTCAATTTCTTCAGAGTTGATGACATCACAAGTTTAATTTCCTCATCGATTGTTAGGGCACTATCTGGCCTTACAGTGGTTGAATCAGTGGAAGGAGAAGGTGGAAGGTTCATTTCAATTTCTGGGGTCATTATAAACGATTCATTTAAATCAAGTAAATATCTAGGTCTTTCTATAATAGACCTAGAGACATTAGGCAATTCATTGCCCCCCGAAACATTGCTAGTCACTACCATCTCAACTTTTAAAATATGCTTACAAATATTTCCATTTAGGGCCCATTTGCAATTACAAAAGTTTAGGTTCAGCCCTTTATAGATGACATGATACCATGTATCACGAGTTGCCATAGTTTGGCTACGAACCAAATACTCACTTTCCTTGTTTCCATTAGCCATACAATCTTCAGCTGGGATATTCTTTGCTTTGCACTTACTTAAATTTATTTGTTGCTCAGTTTTTGAAGCTCGGACAAAACCAACTTTTTTTAGACATTGCATGTGAATGTAATACAACTCAACCTTTTTTAATAATAGGTGCAACAGCCAATCCACCCTTCTACGGGACGCATTGTTCTTCTCACAAAGGTGCCTTTGCTTTAGATACCGGTGATAAGATTCGATAGCATTATTAGTATCCTGGTTGGAATGTGAGAAGTCCCTATATGTTTTTTCCCACATATCTGGAAAGAAAACATATATTAGATGCGAAGAAACAATAGAAAATGGTCAATTACAAAATAAACTGATAAAATGCAACTTTAAGAAACTTACATAATTTGTTGTTGTTTAACCAGTTGGTTGCAAAATAATCCAAAACCCACTGCCATGCCATAAGCCTATCGGTCTGTCCACATATGTGTCCACGTAGGTACCCTTGTATTATTTTAATCCTCCATTTGTGTATGCGTGTATTTCTATAATACAAGTCTTTCGGTCATGGCTTATTTAATATATAATGCCATGTCATTGCCCATACATTATCTCACCTCCATATAATATATTTTATTCATAATGTATGTCGGTTGCCCATATACGCTTCTCCTCATGGGTTATTAAATCCATATTAATCCACGTATATACATATTCCTTATATTATATTAATCTTCTCACACATATATTATGTGTATTCAGCCCCATATAATATAAGCCTCGGTTGTGTGTGTTACATTAACACCATACATGCCTTCCTTTGCGTTTTAATGGCTGTCCCATTAACGCATTCATAAGTCCATGTATAATCGTCATATTCACGTCCATATTTTGTCGCTATGTGACGTTCATTTGGTAGTCGGTGAGAACAGTGGCGGGTCGGTCTTTTTATAAAGCCGACCAACGCCACTCACGTTCTTTCAGCCTTCGTGCTTTGTCGTGCGCCCTTCATCCCTGGATCGATCGCCCCATCGCTGTTTGTCCATAGTGATGACCGGATCCGTCAATAATTGTTGCACTGTCATGTTTTGCCCGAACCGTCGTTCGGTCGTTGTCGTTTGTCGTTGGGTGAGAGAGTCGCCCACCGTGCACGGAGTTCCCGGTCCCCAGGGCGTTACATCCTCCCCCACCTTATTCGGTTGTCGTCCTGACAACCTCCATACCATCGTGTCCTCTTCAGTTCTCCGTATCAAGTCACCCTCCTGTTTTGTGATCCAGTGCACGCTGCAGGAGTATGCATCCCATACTACATCAAGTCGGAATCAGACGTCGACTCGGCTCCCTAACACTTCAAACCTCCAAGTCCACCGTGTATGTCCGAGTGTAAATACTCATTCCATGATCCCTCCGTCACTTCATGGGAACCCCCCATTTCAGGTGCCCGTTGAGATCATCAACCTGCCCAAGTACCATTACGGACCCACTGCCTCGGACAGTCAACAATGAGTCCGGTCCTTTATTCATCTAAAAGGACTGCCAAGGGAGTGAGTCGGGTGGCTCTCCCTTATCCATCCGTTCGATACATTGGCCCGAATCTTCCACCTCTATTGGTGTCTCCCAATCCTCCATACATGTATCATTCTCGTCATAGCCTTCGGCCAAATCCGACCTTGATAGGTCCACGGGGTTTACAGTCAACTTCCGTGTGGCAAGTTTTATTGTCCCATCCAGCAACCGCTTACTTGCTTTTCTTTCGTCGCCCACCTGCATTCCTCCTAACTCAGAAGTTGCCTTAGCCATTCCCATAGTAGGAACATCCACCGGATTGTCATCCTTCCCTTCATAGATGAGGAATCTCCTTAGATGGGGCACCAACACAGCGCCAAATCGTTCCATGAACTCTATCCCCAGCACTGCTTCATAATCATCAATTCGTGCGATGGTGAAGTCGACCCTCCCCGACCATTCACCGAGCACTGTTTCCACTCCTTCGGCTATGCCCAAGATAGTCTCCGGAGGAGAGTTAATAGTTTTCACTTGCGCTCTGGCAAGTACAACCTTCAACCCGAGCTTCCTTACGGTTCTTTCGGTCATAAAATTGTGCGAAGCACCGCTATCGACCATAGCCAATACTTCTGTTCCTCCAATTTCCATTCGAACATATTCCAACCCGTTCATCTTCGGTCCTTCTTCCTTGTGACTTCTGTCCACTGCTGCCTTCGAAGTAGCGCTCGGCCCTTCTTCGTGTGCATCTTTATCGTGGTGTTCACAAGTTGAGGAAACCTCTATCACGGTATGCTCCTGAAATTGTGAGGTTTCACCTTCAATTTCCTTCTTTTGTCTCTTTACATCCTTGAGCTTGCTCCTCAAGAATAATAGATGTTTTTCGAGAATCATAACTTCCTCCCTTTTCTGATTCAAGGCAAGCCTTATGCCTAGTTGCTTGAGTTCTGTTTCCAGAACAAGCCCCTCCTTCATGAATAGACGAGCCTTGTCCTCATTGTAGTTCGAGGCCTCTCGACTTACCATGGCCTGAAGGTTCTTCTTGGTCTGCGCCAATCCCTTGCCACAGTTCGTATATGCCTCTTTCAGTCTCCCTTTTTCCGCGGCCACTTCCTCTTCAAGTTCTTCAAGGGTGGAGAACCCCAATTTCTCAAGGAGAAGTACTTCGGTACCGGCTGCAGCAATCTTGTTGACCTTTCCTGTTTCCATGACTGATTACCTGTCACTGTTCCAACGCCAGCTCCGTAACTTGGCTCTGATACCACTTGTCACGCCCTTAGCCTTCCTATAATTTTTTTTGCTAAGGATGTGCGGCACTGCCGGGCAAGTCTTTGACGTTACCCGCAGACTACGCCTTCAAAACTCGTTCCGCTGTCACTACACGAGTATTATTTATAACCAGATTTTAATCTTATAATAGAACCTCATATAGTTAATTATAATTCTGTTCTCATTATAAATTAACAATCCATAACATCAATGTAAAGCCAAACATCAATATCCACGTAAGACAATATTGAAACACCCAAGATGTGAGACAGGGCGACTCCCCGAGTCTGCCCAAAGATTATATTAATCCAATTCCAATTTAATACAACCCAAGTGCCGGCCCAAGGCAACGGCCACCCGATATAATTCTCTGTTTATTTGGGAAGTCCGTGTAACAGCCTTACGGCCCACGACTTCAACCCAACGATGATTACAATAATCCAATATACCGATAGTTATAAGAGATCTGGGTATCGGCCCCGCCCGGCTACCCAATACAAATTATAACGCAGATCTTTTATCACTGCCGCCGGCTCACACCTGTTCACCGAGCTGTTTAATATACCATAGGTCGTAACAGACCGAATCTATACACCGAACCAGTTCACGCTCTATCCATCAGATCGTATGACTGTGTTTTTTAAGAGTGCGCATAGCAGACCTGCGGTCTTCGCTATTCTGCCTCACAAACCTGTATCCTCGCTGTCCACTATCACCTCTTCGCACTTATCGTGCTCGACTGTCCAGCACATATACCGTGGTCTGTTCCTTCGATTTCCACCGTCCTCTTCGAACCCTGATCGACTACATCTGCTCAAGAGATAAGTCACCTTCGCACTTCGAATGAGAGACTTGTTGATCACCGAATGATTGATGATCGAATGAGCCTTTCTCATTCGATATATATACGCTGCCTCCTCCATAGTTCAAGGGCGTCTGGAATTAAGCCGACATCCCTTTTCTCATGCGTAAAGCCCACGTAATGTTTTATTAACCCACCGCCATGCCATAAGCCTGTCGGTTTGTCCACATATGTGTCCACGTAGGTACCCTTGTATTATTTTAATCCTCCATTTGTGTATGCGTGAATTTCTATAATACAAGTCTTTCGGTCATGGCTTATTTAATATATAATGCCATGTCATCGTCCATACATTATCTCACCTCCATATAATATATTTTATTCATAATGTATGTCGGTTGCCCATATACGCTTCTCCTCATGGGTTATTAAATCCATATTAATCCACATATATACATATTCCTTATATTATATTAATCTTCTCACACATATATTATGTGTATTCAGC
The DNA here is from genome assembly GCA_000404065.3 of Pinus taeda. NCBI lineage: Eukaryota > Viridiplantae > Streptophyta > Pinopsida > Pinales > Pinaceae > Pinus > Pinus taeda. The sequence continues at coordinate 121,760 of APFE031171654.1, read as the reverse complement.
CCCATATAATATAAGCCTCGGTTGTGTGTGTTACATTAACACCATACATGCCTTCCTTTGCGTTTTAATGGCTGTCCCATTAACGCATTCATAAGTCCATGTATAATCGTCATATTCACGTCCATATTTTGTCGCTATGTGACGTTCATTTGGTAGTCGGTGAGAACAGTGGCGGGTCGGTCTTTTTATAAAGCCGACCAATGCCACTCACGTTCTTTCGGCCTTCGTGCTTTGTCGTGCGCCCTTCATCCCTGGATCGATCGCCCCATCGCTGTTTGTCCATAGTGATGACCGGATCCGTCAATAATCGTCGCACTGTCATGTTTTGCCCGAACCTTCGTTCGGTCGTTGTCGTTTGTCGTTGGGTGAGAGAGTCGCCCACCGTGCACGGAGCGCCCGGTCCCCAGGGCGTTACACTTATGAATGAAAACAGTTGGTACATGTTTGTAATTAGTACTAATTTCTCTTTTTTGTTATCAGATTCTCATTCTGAACCTTTGGGGTTCAAGAGCTTGTTTAGTTATCATTAACAAATATTGGGTTTCAATTCGATCTGGAATGTGCACGGAAGTGGTAAGTTGATTATTCAATCTTTCTAAGCAGGAATGGGCTGTCAAAGAAAGCTTATGAGCTCTTGTGCTCTGCCATGCTACATTAGGATTCTAATTTTCTCCCAGGTGTGTGTTCGATTAGGTTTTTCCGTAATTATTAAATTTCTCTGGTGCATAATTCTTTGGAATGTTTGACTTCCTTTTTATTCGCTAGACTATTAATGTGTATTTCCCTATTTGATTTCTCTCTTTATTATTTCTCAGCCACTATTTACATAATGTAATGAAAGCTTTTTAGGAATAAATATAAAAGGATCTACTCTTGAAAAGTCTCAAACATTATTTTGGATATGACATGAAAAAGGCAGTAGTCTATAACGCGACTTTTTGAAAGCCTTTCCGGCGGATTTTCCCGGTCAAAACCCGGCAACAATTCATTGGAATCCCAAGTTTGATAGCTAGTTTCTGCACAATCAATGGCTCCCATGGGTTTTTCAGGGCGCTGAATCCAAATATGCAGTTAAAAAACCATTTTAACTGCTAAAAATCAAGATTTAACCTCATTTCTTCCGCCGGATTCCATCACCGGAATCTCCAAAAAGTCGCATTATAGACAACTCCATGAAAAAGCAGTTAGATACATGTTTGATTATCTTTAGATATATTTTTTATTATTGTTTCAGAGTTCCGCATAAATGATTCATTGTTCTTTCACGTTGGATTGCAGAGAAAATTTTGGGCATAACTGTGTAATGTTGACTGGTTAAAGGTTAAAGGGATATTTTAGAGCTGAAATGTAGTCATTGAGCCAAGTTGAAAGCTTTCCTTACCCTAAAACTTGAATAGACTTACTAGAAATTGATAACTCCTTTGTATCTATTTATTTAATTTCTCGATTAATAATATATGTGGGAAAATATTCAATTCGCTCCACATTTGTGAAAAAAGAAAAAGTTATTTCTCTTAACTAAGCAAAAGTTGTAGTTTTTAATTGGTAAAGGCTGCAGTTTTTAGTTGGCATTTTGCACTTTATGAAATAGTTTGGAAATTGGTTTAATTAGGGAGGCTGACATTCCCAAATTTACTTAGATCATAAAATGAAACTCATTTTTGTTTGACCAGCGAAAAAGATTTGAAATTCCATGACTGCTCCCCACATTACTCTTCCCCACCTTACGATTATTCTGTTGTACACACGATATTTACACGCAACAAGCTGTCCACACCGGAATTGTGCGGTGCAATGACGTCAAGACACTTTCCAGCAGCATTTGTTATTTTGCTATGAAGTACTTGCAGGCTGGAGCTCGCCTCGATCGCAGTTCAAATTGGCAACCCGGTTTGTCAGATATTATTTTGGCTGTGTGATGTTCGTGAGATTCGGCAAAATTAAATTCATATGAATGGTGCCATGGTCTGTGTTATGGGCTGCCAGTAACAATGGTACGATGACGGCAGTCTAAGAATTTCATACGCTGAGGATTCCTTTCTCCCAGAAAAAAGATAATCCTTACCCCAAAACAAAACCTCTATTCAATTTGCGACGACTTAAGGATGCCCCTTCGCCTGAAAACTTATGCAAGCTTCCTCCCCGCAGAAAATGCACATGCTACATATCGTTCACCCACGAAAAACACATGGCCAATTTCAGATTCTTGGCTTACAGTCCTGTATATATAGGATTATGTTTCAATCCTCCCCCCCACAACTGCCTTCAGCGTCTCCAATTATGGAGAAATCTTCCCCGCGAAAACGTGACGATGAACATGCTCTACCAAACAAAGATGTCGGGCAAACATCTCGGCAGTTTAAAGGAATCCGACTCCGAGAATGGGGGAAGTGGGTATCCGAAATTCGGATGCCGAAATCGAGAGAGAAGATATATCTGGGTTCCTACCATAAAGCCGAACAGGCCGCGCGGGCCTTCGACGCTGCAATGTATTGCCTGAGAGGGCCCAAAGCTAAATTCAACTTCCCCGAGTCCGTGCCCTCGATTCCTTCGTCGTCTTCTCTTTCTCGTCAGCAAATCCGTGTTGCCGCGGCCAAATATGCCTTGAAAGAACTCCCTTCAAGTAAAGACGAGCCCTCCCTGCACCATAAAATCGACAATAACGGAAACCAGGAGCCCTCACGGTTATGTTCTGCTTCGGAAATGAAGCTGTCGAGCGACGAGCAGCAGAAATCGGAGGAGTTGGCATTTTGGCAATCTCTGTTTGCGAGATCAGATCCCGATGGGTACCTTAGTTTGGAAAAAATCCCGTCCGTAGACGAGGCGCTGGGTTTGGAGTTCGTACCAACTTCGCAGGATGATGACGTCGACATCTCTGTTGATACATAGCTCTGGAACTTCGAAGACGAATAGGATTTCTAGGACGTGGACCGCCACCAAATCCAAAATCAAACTGTCCTTCTTGCCTTAGGATTTCTGGGGACCAACTTCAACACAGACATTGTACCGCAACCTCCTTACTCTCTAAACGTATCATTATTACCAACAACATGAGCCTTGAATTGAGTGGGCAGTAGTGAATTGAGTTTCATTTTAATAAAGATGTAGTTTTTCTTAATGTACAATCATTTCAATAAAAATGTACCTTTTTGGTTTTTCTTGGGTAACTATTGAGGTTAATTCTGGCTGAAATTTGGCAAATTTTTGGAATGTCAGTGATGCAATTTGTAAAAACCGAGTGTCACATACTATTTTAAACCATTTAAATTCACATTTTAACCCAAAAAAAATTATATGACTGGGATTCTAGTGAGAAAGTAAGAAACATTTGATATTTCCTTCTACTAAAAATGTTTTACTACCAAAAAAAGACTTGTAAATTTTCTCTATTTACATTATATCCGATTTAGGGTTAGGGTAAGTCAATAGGTTGCTATTTTAATTTCTTATTATTGTAGAGGATGTTTTTTTGCATAAGAGGCCTTTTACACTATTTATATAGGAAAATGGTGTAGTTAAAAGTTTAAATATAATGTTGATTTTTTTTTATTAAAAAATTAGATAAGATTTTTTGTAATTTCCCATTGATATTTTTAAGGAGCAAACTCTTTTTTTTAGTATAAAGGTAAAAAAGAAAAAGTTGGATGTCAAAAATTCTGATTCCTTTTTCTTCTTGTAAATATTTATTAGATGTCCAATTAAAATAAATAAATATTAATTTCTAATAATATTATTTACATTTATATAAATTTAGTACTTTTTTTTTCCCAAAGAAAAATCGTAATCTTTTATTAATTGAAAATTTACATATAGTAGATGTCAATGGCATATGTATAATTGTTTGGCCTTGGCCAGTCAAAGTAACTGTAAAAAATATATAAGTTATGGCCGAAGCCATTACCAAAAATGTTGTACATATTCACCTCACAAGGTGTTCATCATGTCTAGTATGTAGAATAAAAACATAAATATATACATATAATGATACAGTGTAACTTAAATATATACATAGAATGATACTATGTATCAACTGAAAACTAAACCAAAAATTTAGGGCCTGTTCGCCCTAGGATATGCTCTATCTATGTAGGGGCGGTGATAATACTAATACTCTTTTGCACCATACTGTTCATGAATCATCCACAGGCCTCGGGGGTGTGTCATGGCCTCCTTGGATAATTTGTCAGCAGCCTCGTTACGCTCCCTGTAAATGTCTTGACAGGTGATAGTGTTAAAATGAGCCTTGAATTCCATGATTTCATCCAAAATGTTCCTAAGAGTATGAGCATGACAGTTATTGATGTTATTGAACCAATAAATGATGATTTTGGAGTCTCCGAAGATCTGTAGATTAATGCATGAGTATGCTAGTGCAAAGTGCAAGAGATACCTAAGCGTGATCATTTCTACATAGTTATTGGTTCCCTCTCCCAATCCCAGCTATATTTTGTAATGGTGTTGTTCAGATATAATAGTATGATACCCCCCCACATCCTTGTGCTTGGGCTCCTCCATCAAAGTATGCCCACGGTATGGAGCGATCAATCCTCTAAGAGGTGTGTGAGCAAATTGTCGTAGAGTGGGGTTCATACGGGATTTCATGGTAGGCTGAGATTATCTTTGTTGTTGTAAGTGGCCAATATGCCTCTATTCCTTTGAAGATTATACCATTCCTTGTCATTCAAATAGACCAACAGATAAGGAGAGGTAGACATAGAGTTTTTGTATCTTGCTTCCCAACAGTCCAGTTGTCACATGCTTCAAGAATCGAAGGACCATTCCAGCTGCCATGATTGGAAAGGAGATGTAATACGTGTTGCCACAGCTGTGCACTCATTGGGCAATGGAGAAATAAGTGATCATTTGTCTCCTCCGCCTGTTTACAGAGGACGCACCAATGCGGTCCATAGTGAGATCTGTGCATAAGGTTTTCTTTGGTTGTTGTCTTGTTGTTGAGCACATTCCACATAAAGAGTCTAGTTCGAGGAGGCACTTTGAGCTTCCAAATATTTCGCCACCAGTCCAGAAGAACAGGTGGTTTGCGATCATTGAGAAGGTTTGGATAGCCAACTTTTGGGGAGTACTTACCATGTCTGGCCAGGATCCAGATGAGCTCATCTAGGCCCTTTTTAATGCACACATGTGCTTCTTTCAGGGCAATGATGTACCCATCCCGGATCTGCTTCCAGTGTTCGAGGATACCCAAATTTTGAGCAAAAGACAATGCCTGTTCGAAGATGGAGTTGTTCTCCATGTCTGCTATCTGGCCAATCCCCTTAATGTTCCACTAACTTAGAAAGTGGATGAGGTCTGGAGGTAACTAATGCATGTTCCCCCCACCAGTCCATGCATCCATGCCTATACGGGCCAAATTGCCATCATTTATTCTTCATGCGAGCCCTGCTCTAATGAAAGGCATAGTGTGTAGTATAGCTTTCCAAACCATAGAAACCCCAGTATGAGGCCAGTCTATTATACGAATCCACTCCATAAGATGATGTGGATCGATATCTTTGTGGCATGTGACTCTGATTAATAGGATCTGTGTAGTGAGAAGGATACATCCCATCTTGGCTGCTAATGCATTGTTGAAAATGCAACAAGATGATGGAGCTTAGTGAAAAGAAGTCGCCTTCACTAAGTGGTCCCGCAGGCTATTTTTGGCGCAAAGTCTATTTTTAGACTATGTCTATTTTTAGACATATGGATCATGGTCTATGAGTTGCAGGATGCTATTTGTGGATGATTGGTCATGTTCGTAAAAATAGATGGACTTCTATGTTTAGACATATGGGCGGAGTCTATTTTTAGACTGCCAGTCCAAAAATAGAACAGTCGAATATTATTAGCTCTTAATAATATTTAGACTATAAACATTATCTTATCCTCTTGCAACACTTCAGTTCGAGCTACGGATGTGGCACATGCAAATGTTAGAAGGAAATACGCTTTTCTTATGGGTTAGTTGAGCTATTGCATGAAGGACTTCAGTTAGGACTCAAGTGATTGAGTTTGGTGGAGTTTAATGAGGAATTGATGGAGTTTTGTTCAGTTTGACTTAGTTGAACTAGTTGTATTTAGTCTAACTAACAAACACACTAGTGATGAGTGGTGTGAATTAATTATTAATTAATTCACAAATTATTAACTCATAAAGCAACTAAAGAATACATTAGTTAACTCAGTGCATGGACATTTCAGTGGAGACAAGTGTTAGAGGTGAGTGAAAGGGCAAGACAACTGTCAGTTGTGACTATAGTTGTGCATGATATTTGCACAATCAGTGGATTGAGATTGCCAATGAGGATTGTGTAGTGCAACACAAGGGAAATACAAGTTTGGATCAGCCATTCTCATCTATTCTCATGCAGGATTGCGCAGTGGAGGTAGGCAAGTAGCGGAGGAGATTTGAACATGTGATTGATTCAGATCTGAGCTAGTTTGTGTGTAATAGGTGGAGATAGTACTAAGTACTTGCGAGGAGTATTGTACTATGTATTGTTACATGTTCTCAATCAATATAATATATAGATAGTTGGCATTTTTTAGCTGCATGCTTTCCCCATGATATACTATGTTGATATGTGTGGTTGATGCTTCAATGTGCGCATGCGATTGTTTCTTTAATACTGCAAATTGATGATCAACGTAGAGGAGGTTATGTATTATGCATGATTCTGCAAATAGTGTATAATCAGGATATAATCTGTGAATAAGTGTCATATATTCACGAATTTTCTACATGGTACCAAAGCTGGTTGATTTCTAGAAAAATTTCTACAGGATATCAAAGCGAGGATTGATCATCAGATCTATCATTCAGAAAGTGATTACATTTTATTTCTTTAGGCAGAGTCTGTAATCGGGCCAGGTAGCTTCTGGATTCATCCTTCTTTTGGAAGGTGAGATATCTAGTGAATGCCCATACAGTCGATCTCTGTACGAGAAATACTTGGTTCTCACGAATTTTAGATCAGAAGCGGTTGAGTTTTGAGCTGGTGGAATGGCGCTCAAGGATAAACTCAGAAACATCTAAGTGTGATAATGGAGACAATATGCCCCAGTATCTCACGAAGTTCACCCAATGCCGGGATGAGCTGGGAAGTGTAGGGATGACTGTCGATGATGAGGACTTGGTGAGCTTGGCTCTCCTTGGTCTTCCGAAGAGTTGGCATGCCTATCAGGACTCTGTCAATGGTCGGGAGAAATTGCTAGGATGGGAGAGACTTTGGTCGGATCTTATGCAAGAGGAGATCAGGCGGAATACCAAGGACAGATCTTCATCAAAGGAATCTGATGAAGAAAATTGGTTTCTTGATAGTGGAGCTTCTTTCCACATAACCAACGACAAGAGTTTGCTCAGTGCTTTGGAGGAGAAAGATCTCCAGATACTCATAGCGATGGGTAATGATGAGAAGTATAGTGTCTTAGGTGTAGGCACAGTTATTTTTCAAAGGGAGCATGGATCTTGCATTACCTTGACCGATGTCAAGTATGTACCAAGACTGAAGAGAAACTTGGTGTCGATTGCGATGCTGGAAGATAGAGGCTATGATGTAGTCTTCAGTAAGGGAAAGGTTTTCCTTAGACACATCATCACTAGACAGGTGAAGTAGATTGGTTCACGGGTCAAGAACCTGTATGCTCTTGAGGTTCAAGATGCATGCAAAGCCTTGAGCAGCAAGGCAACTGGTGGAGACTTGGTGGTTGAGAGGGAGGGTATATTACATATCAACATGCAGAGCCAGAAGAAGTCTCAGACAATTGTGGAGGAGCCACGATTGGTGCAGTAACTTCAGGAGGTTATGGAGAAGCTACAACAGGGGAAGCTGAGTGGAGATCGAGTAGAGACATCTACTCATGCATAGACCTCTAGTAGGGGGAAACTTCGAGCAAGGTGGGTTGAGGGATCACATGCAGCCATACCTCCAGGTAGGAGGTGGGGCGATATAGAGTGATCGTCCCAAGGAGGAGGGGCAGGATCCTTGAGGTACCCAACCTCTTGGATGAGACCTTGATACAGGAGCCCCGATGTGGAGTAGCAGGAACTGACTGATTGGGTAGAGACAGATGCGGATGGAGCGGTAGAGAGAGCAACAATGTAGGGAATCCCAGGACAGCGCATAGCTAGCAGGCTGCAGCAATGCGAGAGGCACAAGTGTTTTGAGACTGATAGGTGGCATAGAGAGGTGTGCAATGGTGCGAGATGCATGGATATGTTGCAGTAGTGCAGATGTCAGAGAGGGAGCACTTGTTAGCAGCAGGTAGAGCTTCAGCATCAGAGTATGTTCCTAGACCAACAGAGGGGTCAGTTGGGAGTGTTTTTGTTCCAAGTGTTGTTGGAGCAAGTGGACCAGGTAGATGTGTTGCATACAGAACATTCCAGATTTACAGGATAGGGGTTGCAGATAATCCATATCTTGTTGAGAGGGAGTGTTGAAAATGTAACAAGATGATGGAGCTTAGTGAAATGAAGTCGCCTTCACTAAGTGTGCCCGCAGGCTATTTTTGGCACAAAGTCTATTTTTAGAAATATTGATCATGGTCTATGAGTTGCAGGATGCTATTTGTGGATGATTGGTCATGTTGGTAAAAATAGATGGACTTCTATTTTTAGACATATGGGTTGAGTCTATTTTTAGACTGCCAATTTAAAAATAGAACAGTCGAATATTATTAGCTCTTAATAATATTTGGACTATAAACATTATCTTATCCTCTTGTAGCACTTCAGTTCGAGCTACGAATGTGGCACATGCAGCTGCCAGAAGGAAATACATGTTTCTTATGGGTTACTTGAGCTATTGCATGGAGGACTTCAGTTAGGACTTCAGTGATTGAGTTGGATCAGGAGTTGTTGGAGTTGTGTTCAGTTTGACTTAGTTGAACTAGTTGTATTTAGTCTAACAAGCAAATACATTAGTGATGAGTGGTGTGAATTAATTATTAGTTAATTCACTAATTATTAACTCATGAATCAACTGAGGAATACATCAGTTAACTCAGTGCATGGATAGTTCAGTCGAGACAAGTGTTAGAGGTGAGTGAAAGGGCAAGACAGCTGTCAGTTGTGACTATAGTTGTGCATGAGATTTGCACAATCAATGGATTGAGTATTGCTAATGAGAATTGCGTGGTATATCCAAGGGAAATACGAGTTTGGATCAGCCATTCTCACCTATTCTCAAACAGGTATTGCGCAGTGGAGGCAGGCAAGTAGCAGAGGAGATTTGAACCTGTGATTGATTCAGATCTGAGCTAGTTTGTGTGTAGCAGGTGGAGATAGTACCGAGTACTTGTGAGGAGTATTGTACTATGTATTTTTACATGTTCTCAATCACTATAATATACAGATAGTTGGGGGTTTTCAGCTGCATGCTTTCCCTGTGATATACTGTGTTGATATGTGTGATTGATGCTTCAATGTGCGCATGCAATTGTTTCTTTAATATTGCACAATGATGATCAACGTAGAGGAGGTTATGTATTATGCATGATTCCGCAAATGGTGTATAATCAGGATAATCTCTGTGAATAAGTGTCATATTATTCAAAATTTCTACACAAACTTGTAAAATCATTCCATGTGTTTTCTTGAGGATTTTTTTATCCTTTTTGCAAGATAGGAAAAATGTCGACTTTTCGCATGTCGATTGTCACATCATGTATACAAGCCTATTCTTGTGGTTTCAAGAAGTCACCTTTGAGTAAATGGGTTGTTCTAACTGTTACGGCACTATAATATAGGGATCAAAGTGTGTTTGTCTGACTATTCATTTTGGGTGTTTTTTAGTCTATAAAGTCACCAAGTATTATAGTCTAAGAGGTGTTCTCACAAAAGAGTTAAATTGGTCAAGCCATTGAAAATATGTGTGTCAAAGGAAGTTTATTAGTTTTGATTTGAATTGTAAGGTCCATGAGGGGTCATCATTTGAAATTAGTAATTATGGGGAAACAATGTCATTATGGGAAAAGTTGAGGTCATTTTCCTAAGATTCAGACTGGGGTCATCTCAATCAGGTTTAAAGAATAGTTAGTGGTGGGTGACATCAGCAAATGTACAACAATCATCACCAAATTTAGTATAATCTTATTTATGTTATGCTCAACCTTTTGATCTTCTTAAAGTACCATTATTTCCAAAGTAGAACAAATTTCTCTTCAAAGCTATCAAATTTCATTCAAATTCGTGCTTCAACTTTCAGAGTTTGTAGACATTTCATCTCCAGGGGTCTGAAAAAGATAATTTATGTTGCTAAGCACAGGTTGCATAGGAATGTTGCACACATCTCAAAGGATCAAATATCCTCATCAAACGTGGTTTCCAGGTGCGTGTGATGATTTTGAGGCTTTTCTCTGTTAAAATATGAAGTAATTTTCCAATTTCCAATTAAAATATGAGTTCTAAACCTTAGCTTTCTCACTTACATAGTGTTGTGCATGTTGTTTATGTGCATGTACATAGTCACCCCATATTTTTCCTTTTTGATCGACTGAATGGCCTATAAATTTTGGTTTCTCTACACAAAGAAGCTTGTCTAAAATTATCATAATTTATTGTTTTTATTAGGAGGTGAGTTGATCATCTTTCCATGCCCTTTTCCTTTCATTTCCTTAGCACAGTGCATAGCAGGTGTTATGCACAAAAGTAGTGACTTTTTCCACCTATCCATTGGCCTTGAAATCGTGAAATTGGTAGTGTGTTAGCCTTACATAAATTAAGTTGAAATTTCCATAGAACTTGGGAAGTTTGGAGGTATCTTGAGCCTGTCATTTGATCAATTAAAGTGTTTTCCTCTCTATCATTTCTTTTAGGGTGTTACGCACTGGCCAAAACATAACTTCTTCATCTCTTTAATTACTAGTCAAAAGTTTTGGTCTTTCTGCATTGTTTTAGTCATTTAAGGTTTGAGAATCATTTTCAACCCTGTCGTGAAGCCCCAACCTTGATAAAATATCAAACCCTAGACCTTGTATCTTCAAAGTCTTGTTTTTAGCAATGGCGAAGACTTCTAGAGGAAGATAGAGGAAAGATAGATTTGCTGGTTGAGGAAATTAAAGCAAAGAAATCAAGTGAAAATACCAATTGATAGGTGCTACCCATAAATGTTGCACACAAGGTGGGCAAAAATATTATAGTTTCTTAAAAAGGGGCATTTTTGGAAATTTTTTTAATTTATGGATCAGAAACATCTTCATCACAGTCAACAGCTCATCCACCAACAAGTTTTGATAAGTGTGCATCCATCCATGCAATCAAAGAAAGAATAATGTTTTGTTACACACAGGTGTTATGCACAGATACAGTTAGCCATATTTTGTCTTAAAATTTGAATTTTGACTTCTAGTAATAGTTTTGAGCGTATAAATAGATGGAGAATTATCCTAGGAGTTATTTCTAGCGTTTATTGGTCAATTTTTCAAGTCAATGATGTATTAAATTAGGATTGGTTGTAAGAAAAACATTTCCTATATTTCATTATATGCACTAGTTTGTGAATGTATCTAGGTAAAAGTTGGTTTTGACCAATGAATTCAACCACCTAGAGTAAGGGATTGAATACTTGAGGATGTCTAATGATATGAAATGTGTTGTAAAGGTTTTTTTGGTTGAGTTTAGAGAGAAGACCTTTTGTGCACTATAATTTTGAAGACTTTTGCTAGTGAATGAATGGAATAGTAGGTGATTTGTAGGGATTCTTGTGTCATAATTTTGGTGGCTTCTGCTCCTTTTAATTGTGATTTATCTTATGTGTTTTTTGATCCCTTTAATGCATATCTTTATTTCTTGGAAAAAACCATATGAATGATTCAGAATTCACCCTTAATGATGGTCTGATCAATTTGCCAAGTTATAAATGTTTTCATCTTTAGAACAACAGTTTAGAATTCATCTATTATTTGATGCTCTAATTTGATTTTCCTTCGTGTGTTTTTCCTTCACCTTCCACAACAATTTAACCTAAAACCACCAACAAAGTTTCCTACCTCGCCCCAATGGAGAAAACCTCCATTTTCCCATCATCTCACTAGATAGAAAATAGATTTTGATCATGACTCCATGCCTAATGGTTTTCCTCCTTTTCTCATCAAAGCTTCTATAAAAACAAAACCCTTTTGAGATTAGTACCTAGCCTAATATCCTATTTGTTGAGTAAATTAAGTTAGAGAGCCCTCTCCATGCTAGAAGGGCTAGATTCTATCCTAAAGTGGTTTGTTGTTACCTCTGCAATTTTCCTCCTTAGCCTAGGAAAACTACAGAGTGATAACACTAACCATGTAAACAACCATCACACTCATTTCTAAAGTTTTAAGCATTGTCGCACAAGTGTTATCATGATAGTTGCAAAGTGTATCTTAAGTGTCGCACTTGTCATAAAGTTGTTGTAAATCTATCACATAGAGGTAAATGCATTTTCATGTGTCCTGGATGATCTATTTTGTTCTGTTGTCAGGTATTCTAAGTGTGTGATCACAACTGAAGTTTTATCAAGGTTCACATTAGCCTCACTCATCCAAAACTTCATCATTTTATAGAAAGCTTCTAAACCAAGCAACCTAGATTCACCTACCCTCTGTGAACTACATAGTGTATAGTCTCAGCCCTCATTTGTGACCTCTCCTCTTTTCACTGCACAATGAATAGTTCATGCCTCCTAGAATTGTTGCACTACGCAGTCTCTGTGCCCAAGCCCTGGACTTGACCCCTGGAACTGCACAATTTTTTCTCCTAGCTTTAACTACACACTGTGTAGTATCTAGCCTCAAGCTCATCCTTGAGACCCTGAACTTCATAACTTCACAATGTCCTAACCTCTCTTATCTCCCAGAACTACTCAATCTGATCATCCAGTGCTCATCCCCTCAGCTTGTCAGACTGACCCTAGGAATTGTGCAGTTTCTCCCCTTAGCCCAGCCTAAACTATGCATTACTTAGTTTCAAGGCTCAAGGATCCCCTTGCCTACTTGAACTATTCAACTGATGAGACACTAAGCCCTTTTCCCATCCTTACATCTGGTTTCATCTTAGGCAATGGATCAACATGCTCAATCTTAGGCTAGGGGTTTTCAGACCGATGGCGTCTCACCATGAGTGAATTGCAGAAATAGGTACCTTATTATGCCATGAAAATATGATGAAGAGGGAGATGCAGGAGTGCAACATGATGAAATACCATCTTGTAGTAAAGTACACAAGTTGATTAATCAAGTGAAAGTAAAGGGGCACTAGTTTGGGATCACCATTCAAGACTTGAGAGCATTGAAGATCCCTTATCACCAAGCCATGCAGAGGTGAAAAGAAGAAGACATGCAACACATAGTGGTAGAATGGCTTGACATTTCCACATCATCAAGAAATTCTATGTCAACAATGTCATGTCATGAGTTGTCACATGCCACACCATTGCGGTTAATGATGTAAATCACGTTTCAAAAATGTATTGTTAAGTGGAAGTCCAAAGGACATGTATAGAATATGCAGAGTCATTTAAAGTTGAAAATTCATAGGAAGTCAAATAGTCATGAGGGTAGATGAAGAGTGATAAGGAAGGCGAAGCATCACTTCCTTATTGTTATATATACACCCCCATTGTAAGAGCAAAGGAATTTTCACCTTGGCTCCTCCTGCAAGGAATTAGAGAGATAAGCTAGCTCTTTTGAGGAGAAAGGAGTGGCTCCAACACTCCACTATTGGAGATAGTGGTGCTCACTATATACATGTGTCTTGGAAATTTTACTTAATATAAGAAACCCTATGGGCCAGCACATTTTTCATGCATGGATTATGGATATTTGTAAAACTATTCTGTGAATGTTTGTAATTCATGTTTTCTTTCATCTATGATAAAGTAGTCGAACTATTTCAGTTATTTTGGTACTTATCATGTTGAGAATGTGTTTTAATTGTTATTATCATTGTCATATCCTCATGGACTATTCTATTGGATATTAGATAGATCTTCCTCATTACATTCGTTGCACTGATCGTTGCATCTTTGTGGACTATTCCGCTTGATGTTGTATGGATCCTTCTTGTTTATGTGTGTCTCTACTAGGGTGGTACTACTACCTCTTTTTTAGAGGCTCACCTTTCCTCCTCTCCACAATGAAATAAATTTGAAACACATATGTTTGAACACTCACCAAGCACACCTCCCTTGCTTTTTGAAGGCACATTTTCATTCCTCTCTCTTGCTGACTGTCAGATCCAAGGAATATCTTTATGATAAGAAACAACTGGTCCATATTCTAGATGGGGCTCCTATCCCAAATGGTGTTAGGTCTAATTGGGACCACATATTGGGGAGACCCCTTCAATGTTGGCAAGTCCAGCACCGTCAACACATACGAAGCCCTATGAACTTGCTTCAAGCCATATAGAACTTTCATGAGTATCTAAACATGCGTATCCTTACTATTTATCTCAAAGCCTTCTAGTTGTTCAATATATACTTCTTCATCAATGGTTCCATTTAGAAATGCTGTTTTTAAATCCATTTGAAATATATTCCATCCCATAGTAGCAGCTAGTGAAACCAAAGATCTAATAGTAGTATACCTGGTAGTAGGAGGAAAGTTGTATTCATAATATATTCCTACCTTTCGTGAGAAACCCCTTGCAACAAATCTAGCTTTGTATTTTTCTATGCTTCAATCTATGGCATGTTTGATTTTATAAATCCATTTAGAAGTGACAACATATTTGTTGCTTGGTCTAGGAATGATTTCCCAAACCCCATTCTTCACGATGGATTGATATTATTTCTGCATTGATTTCTTCCATTCTTCTTTATGAATGGTTTCTTCAAAGGTAGTTGGTTTTGTTTTTATTAACTGCATCATGAATGTTGCTTATCCTGAGTATCTCTTTGGTATTTTGATTTCTCTAAACTTTCCTTTAGTTTCTCCATGTACTTTGACATCTTCAAGTGTAGATTTTAACTTTGTTACGAGAATGATTATAGGTTGAATATGCTCACTTGGTTCTTCTTCTTCTTCTTCTTGGTTTGTAGGTGCCTTGTCATGATGTTATTCTTCTTCAAAAAACAATACATCTTCTTCATTGGATTCGATTGGTATATCCTTAGATCTTTTGCAAGAATTGTTTTCATCAAATATAACATCCTTGCTAACATCGGTTTGTCTTCATTCCTTGATGTAGATTCTATAATCCTTTGATGAAAGGCTATATCCAATGAAGATACATTTTATACTTGTAGAGTCCAGCTTCCTTCACTTGTGTTTTGGAACATGGATGTATGCAGGACACCCAAAAATTTGAATATGGTCTTGTTGTAGTGGCTATAACCACCCCCAAAAAATTTTCTTAGCTCCGTTTTGGAGCCTCCCTACCAACCATCTCTATTAGCATATCTTGCACCATCAAGTACATAGGCTTCAGCTGAGTTTTAGTGGCCTCCCAACCTGTGCATGTTAACTTGTTTGTCTCCAACCCACAGGCTGTCATTCCAAACTTAGACAATTTTATAGCTGAGATGCTCCCCATGAAAATTGTGCAATTCTGGAGGGGAACCAATCTTCCCTCTAGAAATTGTGCAATCCTATTGGGCTCCAGGATTGCGTAATCTAGCTAGGCATCCTTTCCTTAGGAAATTGCACAATCTAGCTCGACACTGGGCTTCAGCCCAAAAATTGCGCAATTCTGGGAGGTAGTGACTTGCTAACCCCAGAAATTACGCAATGCCTGAGGGACAACCAACATTGCTCAGCCTAGAAACTGCAAAAAAATCATCCCCAGGCTTGTAGGTTGCCACATATGCTGTCAATTTGACCTGTTCCCTCTGGGACTAAGCAATCCTAATTTGCATGCAAGGGTTTCTTTTCCTAAAAAAGTAAAAGGCAAAGCATCCCTATATTTTAGGGATCTATTTTTAGCGGATAGAGGTTACATGGAAAGATTGTTTTAGAAAAATCCCGCAAAGTGTCAATTTTTCCTAAATTTATGGCATGTGCATCATAACCTTGATATTATCAAAACTCATTTTCTGGACACTGTAGAGCTCATTCCTCACATTGATCTTGCAACTCTGACATCCCACATCACATCTAGGAGTCATTGGCTCACTCTACTCAGCTTTTTTAGGATAAGTCTGCCTCTCATGTCTTGTGCTACATTTCTATCACTTTTTGTTTTTCTCTTTGTGTAAGTGTTGTCTACTTGATTTCAATGAATTCTTGTTTTCATTTTGATGCATGTTAGCTTGTAGAAGCTCTGTTTCAGTTTTTCTTTGCATCTCACTGTTGTCGTATGCATGACACTATTTCTGCACTAACGGTCATTGTCACAAAGAATTGCTTCATAGGAATGATTTCTTTCCCATTTTCCGAATCTTTCACTCATTTTTTACATGCATGATCATTCACCCTTGTTTGTACTCAGCTTCCCCATGCATTCAGAGTTCTCATGTTTCCATTCACCTTTCGGCAGGTCTGGGTTGCCTTGGCCCAGACCTTGCCTTGCCTGGCTAGAAAATACTCATTTCTGGAAGTGAAGGCTCTATCTACCCTCCAAAAATTATGCAAATATTTCCCAACACTGGCCTCTAGGCTTGCATTATGCAATTCTAGGAGGCACTCCCCAGCTGGCCCCAAAAACTGTGCAATGCAGTTTCTAGGTTTACATGCCCTTGCTGACTGAAACTGTGCATTACACAGTTTCAGTCCTCAATAAGCTAGGATTGACTATGCATTGCATAGTTCCAGTAGTCAGTTAGCCTCCTAACAACCCAGACTATGCCTTGCATGGTTTTGGCAGTCAGTCTCCCAGCCTCCTAGTGGAATTTGTGCAATCTTCACAATCAGTCACACAGGTATGTTGCTAGTCAGTCCTCAAATTTGTTTTGGTTTTCAACTGAAAAATTGTTTTCATGAGTGTTTCTATGTCTCCAGGTATCTCAAGTGTTCAACTGCCTCTTAGCAGTGCTTCCCAGGGAGCAAGGTCAAAGAACACCATTGAGGCGCAACTGGAGATGCAGTTGAGTGAGTGTCTATGAGTTTGCCTATCTATGAAGACACCAAGTTGTTCATAGACAAGGATATCAAGATGAAATGAAAGAATCATCACAACAAAAAACACCATCAATAGTAGCAGAAGGTAGAAGATCTGTGTGAGATAAAGGCAAGAGGAGGGCTGTTGATAGTGTAGAGGCAGAGAAAAGATGCAAGTTCAAATAAGATCCACTTGTGATAAAAGAAGCTTTGGAGATTGAGGTTGAGAGGTGATAGCACGATAGGAGGATAGCACAAAGGCAAAGAGAGAAACAAAGGCAAAGAAAGAAACAGAGGATGGAGGAAACAAATAAGGAGTTGTAGGAGTTGAAGTGACAACTCAAGGAAGAAAAGGAGCTGCGCAGAGGAGAGAAGGAAGTGTAGCAGGAACAGGTACAAGAAGAGGTGCAACATACATATATTGGTGAAACTATGCCCATACAAGTTATAGACCCATCCCAGTCATTGGCATAGAGCAGTCAAGGTGAGAAGTGTTATCGATCACATGCACAGGTGTTCAAGAGCATGGATGTCATTGTGCGCACACATGCGATCCCATCCATTGACACACTCACCAAGGTGAAGACAAAGAACCAAGTTTGACTGGAGTTGGACATGTACTTCAACGAGTTGATGCACATAGCCACCATCATAGACTTGGAGATCATCATAGATATTATGCATTAGTATGTTGTTGGTCTAGCTGCACTCAAGATTATGATGCATATCTTATCAGATGAGTTGGATAGAGGAGCCAAATCAGTGTACCCATATGTAATGAAGGAAAGATTTTGCTTCCAGAAGGATGTCACCGTAGAGTCATCATGGACTACCCAGTTTGGCATCAGTTCGCCATTGTCAATCATCATGAGGGTGTCAAAGAGTTGGTCTGCCCACAACTGTCTGGGTCTTAGTGATGTCTTGCATGGATTACTTAAGCCTATTTTTTCTCACATGGGTACATGTGCAGATTGTAATGTAACATCTTGAAAAGTGAAAGAACAAGTGTCGATAGTGGGATGTAATAGTCATGTAGTAGTTGGAGAGTCATGAGGGTAGGTGAAGAGTCACAAAGGGGAATGTTAAGAGTCAACCCACCCTTTACTATTTATAGAACCTCACAACTCATTGTATAGGATTTTGGGAGCCGGGCTTCCTATAGGTGGATCTTAGAGAAAGCTTGGAGTGTATTGTAACGAGCCTTCACTTTTCCACACTGTAGAGCTAGTGTATCTCTTTGGATGAGCAGGCAGCAGTGACTATAATGTTTCTCTGAAAATTCGTCCAATTTTTCATCTATCATTTCTGAAAACACAGAGGGTGAACATCCTTGCTTCTCATGTACCCCTCTACACGATTCATCAAATCATGAGGACGCCGATGAAGATCCCGAATTTTCTAATCATGGTTGTCATTATCTATGTACTTCTTCATTCGATCACAATGTTGATTCACTCACTGTTAATATGTCTAGGTCACTAGTCTCCGATGATCTACATGTCGAAAAAGTCGAAACCCCTCAGGTTGTCGAAGCACTTCAACCTGAGATGATGGTTATGTCAAGCCCTTGCTTCTGATTAGGAAATTGTTGAAACACATAAGGCTCCTCATCACTCTCTGCTTTGCATTGAATATCAACCAAACAACCAAATTTCTCTTGCATTGGAGGAATCTTACACAGCAAGAACACTTGCGCAAGTTAAGGGGTATACCTTTCTCATGTTTGCTTACATGTCAAAATTAAGAGAATGCATATGCTTAAAATCTGCACGCAGTGTAGCACAACACCATGGCAAGTCCACAGAGTGCATGTTATGCACTTTCACTCATTTATTTTATGTTGATGCATTTAAACCCAGAGTATGTTTGTCTTCATCATTATATACTTCATGTTTGCTGGTTCGTGTGACTGTGATATTCGCAAACAATGCCTTTGCTAACATGGGTCGACCAATGCACCGGTGGTTGCATTGGAAGTATCACTTCACGTGAGCAAACCCATATACTATTAGCTTAGGAGTAGGAGTAGTGTTTGCTTCTTTTTTGTTTGCTTGCATGCATGTTTTTCTTCTTGTTTGTTTGTTTTCTCGCTTGCTTTTTTTCTTACTCCATTTTCTTTCTCATTTTTTTCTGCTCTTCACTATTTTAGTTGTTTGTTTGCTTGTTTACATTTGTAGGTTAGTTTTGCATGAAACCATGTGCGACTCTTGAAACAAGCGAGGGTAAAGTGTAAGAGGACTTGTGTAGATATCAATACTTGGTTATCTGTTGTCTTTCCTCTTTATGTATAACTTGTTATCTTCAATCCATGATACACCAATGGAAAATACATTCTGCTCGAAGTGAACCTTGATGAAAACACAACGCTTGCACGCTAACTAGTATCACCTACTCTAGTTAGTTGTTTTTGGGTTAACCCTTGTCATCTCATTCAAGTAGAGTAAGGTGAGGGGGAAACCTTAACAAGTATGTTAGAGGCATATACAAAATAATTCTTTGAAGGAACAAACTCTTCTTCTCTCAATAAGTCGAGATCCTTGTTCTGCCTCTGAAATGAATAAGTGTTATGCACAGTTTTTGAAAAAAATAGAAATGAAAATACGGTTTAAAAAAAAAATGAATAATGAATAAGGTGAAAGAAGAGAAAGGCTTCCTGCGCAAAGAGGTGATGCAAGTAACTTCGTTGTGGTACTAACCAGGCTCGTTGGTACCAGAGCGATGCTTGTACTCCTGCGTGACTCCATCGGGGTACTGTCCAGGCCTGTTGGCAGTGGAGCAACACTAGAGATGAAAATTAAACTCTGAGTGTCATATTGCTTGTGTACCAATATAGCCATCATCCCCAATTGAAATAACTATGTTCACTTGACTTGGAATGTATGTTGACCGACCAAGAGCATGGAAGGTGCTACATCTTTCAATCAAGTTATTGTGGGAACCAAGATGAATAGAGAACTGAACAATACTTCCAGAGGAATTAGACTTGCTTTTCATGAAATGAGGTCCATTCAGAGAGCTGGAGTTTTACCAATGTGTATCTAAGTGTTGTAGCGGCTACAACCACCTCCAAATTTTTTCCTTAACTCCATTTTGAAATCTCCCTACCAACCACCTCTAGTAGCATGTCTTGCACCATCAAGTATGTTAGGGTCCTATAATTTATAGGATCAAATGATCATTGAATAATTGCTTTCAGTATTTTAGATTGTAAATAATATTTCTTTCTACAAATGATTTCCAAAAAAGATAGAAAAATGAAAAGAGGGTATAAATACAAAAAATAGAAAGGAAAAAAAGGAAAAAAAAAAAGAAATGATAAATGAACCCCACAAAAAAATGAATAAATGTGAAAGTGATACTAGTTTGAGTGCCACTACTAGCCTTTTGGTTTCGTAAAGAATAAATTCATGAAATTGTGTGCAGCTTGTTTAAATGCCACAATCCCTTTCTACTTGAGACATCCAATTTAATCATGTTCAAGTTGGTTTCAATTTATGTCAATTAGATTAGAGTGAATAACTTAGCCAAACAATGTAATCCTGGCTAAGATTAGATAGTTAGAAGAGGGGAATAAAGTTAATCCAACAGTTTAATCTGGATTACTTTAGTTGAGCAGAATAGTTTAGTGTTTGAAATAAATATTCTTAATATCTTTAGAATGAAAAAATTGACAGGGTTTGCACATTTAAATGCACCCTCATTGGCTTTAAAAATGCATTAGAATAGGAAAATAATGGTTTTTTGATGTAATAATCTAAAGTGGTTCATTTTCCAAAGTATTGGACTTTGGGTTATAATAAATATGCATGAAATATGTTGTGGGGTCAATTAGTGTTAAACTGCACACATTTTCCTCACTCCCGATCATCTGTCACATTAATCCAATGACTCGGGATTATTTTCGGACCCCCCCCGTAGTAATGATGTTTAATGGCAAGAGGGTTCCAAAAACAAGTTTCCAACCCCCCTACATGTCAGCATCATGAGATTTAGGACCCACCCCTTCACTTACTGGATACCGCCTACGCCCCCTTCCCAAATTTGTTTCATCTCCCACCGTAACCCACCTTCCCACCAACTGTCGCCCCCACATCCCATCACACCACATCTCACTACTCCCACCAATGGTCCCGCACCTTTCACCCACCAATCCTCAACTACCGCGTCCACGACCATTTCACCCTCCATTAAGTTTCTTTTTGTTCACCAGCACCAATTATAGAAATTGATGCCATATCAAGACCGTTAATCCAATAGTCAATCCCAGTCCATGCCTTATAAAAATTAAATTATCATTAGCAATTACACCTTTCCTTCCTTGCTTAATGAATATTTCTCCTACCCTTGTGCTACTGTATCACTTGTCTCTGCTCAATTTACAAACGTGCTGCTATTGAATCCTTCTGAATTATTGAAAATTATTACCAATTCCTTTTGTTACACCCTTCCCCTATCCATTCTGCAACTCCAATAAAGTCTCCCCTATAGTGAATCCTATGCTTACTCCCCCTGTGGACCTAGATCACATTCCACTCGCTGATAGAGACTATAAGATTACCAAAACACAATGTGAATTCGACCTCTTTGAATTACATTGTTGGTTTCGGGATAATTTCCTTTATCAATTTGATGAAATAAACCTTTGGTAATCAATACTTCCTCTGTTTGTTTTTCCTAGTCCTATCATTTTCCCGAATTCTTTTTAAAATGCCAAGCCTCTTACCTTTGAAGTAGGAGGGCTATTATTTCTCCAAATGGTGAAATTCTCTTCACCATCACAGCTGATAGCATAAATCAAATGTTGCAAGTCCCCCATAGTGATTCCCTCACCCATTTTTCCTTTGAATCTCTCACAGAAATTTATTAGAAATTAACCTTCCCCTAGAGAGCTATAATTTGTGAAATTTTCCTCCCTGAAGACTCTCAAATCCCTAATAAAAATCCTGCATATCCCTCTTCCATGTTCCCTCAAAGGACCAAAAAAATTATCTCTATTTTTTCATCCATTCTTGGTTACTATTCAGATGAATGGGTAGATGAGCCTATTCTAGGCTTTCTATCCACCCTTTCTTCAGAAGAAGGACCATCGGTCACTTTTGACTATGGTCACTTCTTAGAAAATGTAATTCATGAACAATTCCTTCAGTTTTTAACTGAAGGAATGTTAAGATATTCTTCAATTCTCATGCACATGTTTGTTTTCTTTCAAATAGATAAGTTTCCATTCACAGTGCAGAAGCTTTATCAACAAGGAGAGTCGTAGTCTGTTGTCTTCTGGACTTCTTTAATCAGAAGAAAATCACAAGAATTCATCTTCCTAGACTTTATATACCAGTTTGTGTATGTAGAAATTTTTTTACAGAGTGGTCACCAAGTTCCAAGGATTAGTGAAGACATTCGGAAGTTTTTATAGCTCAGAGAACAGGTGAAAACAAGTGATTGGCACCTTTACCAGTCGTTCACATAAACTAGAGTGTATGGTTCAGAGATTCCACCATATAAGTTGCCTAATTACATGCTGATGAGAATATCTGCCTTGGAGTACATTAGGAAAATAATTCATTATGATAACATCCATTTTGTGGAAGCCAAGAAGAAATCTCAATTATGGATCAAAACACAAATAGGACCTTTCATCTGCAACAATAGAGCAACAAGAGAGGAAGTAGACCTCTTGCTAAAACAAATGAACTTCCCTCTCAATTTCACTTGGTATTATGACCCATTTGGGGTAATTTCCAAGTTAAGAGTGGAACAAAAAGTTACATCCTATGTGCATATGTAGAGGCCAGAAATAGAGAAGTATATGAACCAGCACACTTGGGTAGAAAATACATTGCAGGAGGCTGAGGAGCAGGTACTTTCCAGGATAGCTTTAGAGACTCCCATACCCAAAGAAAAGATAGATAAGAGACTGAGAGAGGATGATTCTCCATCAATTACATATGTCTCAGCCAAAGAGATCAATATATACACAAAGAAGATTAAAATAGCCTCTAAAATAGACTTCCCATCACTGAGGACACACCAAGCATTATTGTACTATCAGGTTTGCAAACTTTTAAGTTGGACGATTATACCACAGAGTCCCCATCATCCTCAGCTACTAAAGAGATTCTATCTACTATACCTTAGACACTAGAGTCATCCACAGAGTAGAGGTAGCTAGATATTTTTCAGAGATATAAGGAGATTAAGCAGAGGAATGAAGCCATTCATGATAATATATCTGCTCAATTCAGGAAGAAATCTTCCTCCATCTAGCACAGGCTAATATCAGTATATGATATAGATAATGAAAGGATGCATATGGCATTATTGCAGGCCCAACTCCCTCAACCAAAGTCAATAGCAAATTTCAAACAAACTACTTTTGAATTTGAGGCAAAGGATGTCCATCCTTTAGATCAAAAAGATATGCACAGGCAGGATAGAGAAATGGTATAATCTACTTTCACACATACTGCTATCACTACTTCTAAACTACAACTTACTTTGAATAATATGCAGTCTTAGCTCAAATTGGAGAAAGTTTCATCACTTTCCAAAGATACCAAAATCAAATACTTGGAGGAAATGGTGATCAAAGTAGGCTTTGACCCATACAATTAAAAATCCATGGAGGAGATAATCAGAAAGAAATTTGCTGACATAGCAGCCCTAAAGAAGCAATTGAAGCTTCCAACCATAGAAGACCCCTAGGCTAAGGAACTTGGAGAGACAGAGCTACAAAAGGAAGAGATGCCAAAGCTTCTAGTGGAAATTAGTGCACAGATTAAGGCAATGGAAGTAGAAATGG
This sequence comes from Pinus taeda, assembly GCA_000404065.3. Classification (NCBI taxonomy): domain Eukaryota; kingdom Viridiplantae; phylum Streptophyta; class Pinopsida; order Pinales; family Pinaceae; genus Pinus; species Pinus taeda. Next base: position 97,951 of record APFE031171654.1, on the reverse strand, counting down.
ACAAGCTAATAAAAGAAAAGGAATGGAGTTCACAACTTGCATTGGTTCCTCTTGATGTAGTTCCCATTACATCTCTACTTCAAATAGGTTTCCCTAGAGAAACCATAATAGTAGAAACATCACCTTCTACCTTGCTTCCCACATCAGTTGTAGATGACTCAGTAAAGTTACCTGAATCCATGGAAAACATGTCCATACAGGGAGAAGAGCTAAATAAGATGAGGTAGGAGGTGAAGATCCTATAGGAAGAGAGTACAAGGTTTGAAAATTCCTTCATGACAGAAACATAGAAGTCCCAAACATTGTCCCAAAAATTATAGAAGATAGAAAAAGTATGTGTCATGAGCAATACATTAGCACAGGTAAAAGAGAATATCTGCAAAAGGATAAATGAAGACATGGAGGACATTTGGCCTTCAATCCAAATTGTTTTTTAGAAACATGATTTGATTGAATGGTCCAATGAAGCCATCAAGCAGGTCAGAAAGAAATTGGGAGATAAACTCAATAAGTCCACTGGGCTCATAAAATTTCTCAAATCCAAGAATAGTCAGGAATTGGAAGAGTTGGAAATTGAAGACAATGAAACGATTTTGGAAGTCAGAAAAGTGTTGACTAAAAGGAATCTTATGAGATATCTTGAAGACAAGGGTCAAATTATGAACACTGGTATACAAAAATTCTTTGCCAAGCTGGATCCCCTCTACAAGAAAGGACTTCCAAAATACTTATTTATTAATGACAAGCTCAGCATGTGGTCGGATTACAATGAGAAAATTATGACCAAGGAAAGAGACAGTTCAAAGGTTACAGTTGGATGATTCAATATGATAGGAAAGGCGTTCTTGGAAGAATTTTCATACAATATTGATATTCAATATGCAATTCCAAATCTATTCATCACTAGGCTGACATTTGCCAAATATACTGAAGTTGACAAAGTGTATAGAATGTTGATGAAGATGAATATCCCGAGTGAACAACGTTGGGATAAACTTTGTGAGTTACTAGAGTAAAAGGTAGTTTCAGGGTCACAACTCAATGTTACAACACATGCATAATTTGAGCGCCAGATAATGAGCTAGTCCACCAATTCAGTGCCACCACTTCTAACAGTTCAAATTTCCTTGATATCATTGTAGTAAGTTAGATTGATTTAGTTTTATTACTTTTATATACATCCTAGTCATTTTGACAGGATATTTTTGTAAATTAGCTATAAAAACTTCATCTTCAGAAGTATCAAGTGTTGTTTTTCGTACGAAGAACACTATTTTATATTTTCTAAAGCATCAACAGCTTACCAATAATACAGAAGCTCTTTCACAAGATTCTTATGCCAAGTTGTTAGTGAAGTGCATCTATTCATCTTATGTGTTTATATTTATTTGTTTATAGCATATAATTGTTTTCTGAATCTAAATTATTTAGTAGGTAAATAAAGGGCAGAATTTGTTTAAATCTACACTCTGCACTCGACTACGAATAATATCTATGTTTTATTCTAATCTTTAAGTATATAATTTAGGTAACAATTCTCTATATTTAAAGTGATTATTAAATCAGTTCTTCTTCTCCATTTCATAGACCTTAAAGAATCCATTCAATTTAGCTACCCTTCCCTGTGAGATATGTTTGTAGACACTATAGTCAATCTATATTTTATGTAATAAACTCCATAGCCCAATGGAAATCTAGTTATCAAACAACCATTCAAATACAAATCAAACCCCAAACTTCATAGCTAGCCTAATATTCAATCCAACAAATTTAAATCTTACAAAGAGAGCCCTCTCTGAAGTTGGCAGGGCTAGATCCCAGCTTCCAAAGTTGGTTTGTGATTACCTTTGTGATTTTCTTCTACAGCCTCAGAAAATTATAGAGTGCTAACAAAGTACATAGGCTTCATCTAAGTTTTAGTGTCCTGCCAACCTGTTCATGTCAACTTGTTTGTCTCCCACCCGCAAGTTGTCATTCTAGACTTAGACAAAATTTTCACTGAGAAGCTCCCCCTGAAAATCGCACAATCTTAAATAATTTTTTCACTGAGATGCTCCCCTTGAAAATCGCACAATTATAGAGGGGAACCATCCTTCCCTCTAGAAATTGCACAATCCTATTGGGCTCCAGAATTTTGCAATCCAGCGAGGCAACCCTCCCTTAGGAAATTGCACAATCCAGCCCGACACTTGGCTCGAGGCCAGAAATTGAGCAATTCTGGGAGGGAGTGACCTGCTGACCCCAGAAATTGCACAATGCCTGAGGAATAGCCAGCCTTGCTCAGCCCAGAAACTATGCAAATTTCATCCCCAGGCTTGCAGACTATTGCATGTGTTGTTAGGTTGACCGATTCCCTCTGGGACTGAGTAATCCTGATTTGCATGCATGGGTCTATTTTCCCAAAAAAGAAAAAGGTCAAGAATCCCTATATTTTAGGGATCTATTTTTAGCAACTAGAGGTTACATGCAAAGATCGTTTTAGAAACCTCTTGACAAGATTCGCTTTTTCCTATATTTGTGGCATGCACGTCATAACCTCGATCTTATCAAAACTCATTTATCAGACACTGCACAGTTCTTTCCTCATATTGATCTTGTAGCTCTGACATCCCACATCATATCTAGGAGTCTTTGGCACATTCAACTCAATTTTTTTAGGATAATTCTGCTTCTCATTTCATGTGTTGTGTTTTTGTCACCTTTTGTTTTTTGCTTTGTTTCAGTGATGTCTTCTTGATTTCAATGAATTCTTGTTGTCGTTTTGATGCATGTTAGCTTATAGAAGAATTGTTTCAGTTTTTCTTTGCATCTCATTGTTGTCGCATGCATGACATTGTTTCTACACTAACGGTCATTGTCGTGGTGACTTGCTTCACATGCATGCTTGCTTTCCCATTTTTTGAATCTTGCACTCATTGTTTGCATGCATGATCATTCACTCTTGTTTTCACTCAACTTCGTCATGCATTCAGACTTCTCATGTTTCCATTCTCCCGCCGGTGGGTCTGGGCTACCTTAGCCTAGACCTTGCCTTACCTGGCTAGCAAATGCACATTTTTGAAAGTGAATACTTTTCCTTCCCTCCAGAAATTGCACAAATATGGTCCAGCACTGGCCTCTAGGCTTGCATTATGCAATTCTTGGAGGCAGTCCCCAACTGAACCCAGAAACTGCGCAATGTAGTTTGCTAAGTTTTCATGCCCTTGCTGACTGAAACTGCGAATTGTGCAGTTTCGATCCTTAGTAAGCTAGGCTGGACTATGCATTGTGCAGTTCTAGTAGTTAGTCAGCCTCTTGATAGCCCAGACTGTGCCTTGTGCAGTTTTGGCAGTCAGTCTCCCAACCTCTCGGTGGAAATTACGTAATGTTCACAATCAGTCACACAGGGATGTTGATAATTAGTCCTCAAATTTGTTTTGGTTTTCAACTAATAGATTTCTTGCCGTGAATGTTACTATGTCTCTAGGTATCACAGGTGTTCGTCTGCCTCTCAACAGTATAGGTATGTGCTTCTCAGGGAGAAGGGTCAAAGAACATCGTTGAGAGCGCAACTGGAGATGCAGTTGAGTGAGTGTCTATGAGATTTGCTATCTATGAAGACACCAAGTTGTTCATAGACAAGGATATCAAGATGAAATGATAGTGGCATCACAACAAGCAGCACCATTAGCAACAACAAAACGTAGAAGACTAGCGTGCGACAAAGGAAACAGGAGGGTTGTTGATAGCACAGAGGCAGAGCAAAGATGCAAGTTCAAAGTAGATCCACTTGTGATAAAAGCGGCTTTGGAGATTAAGGCTAAGAGGCGACAACATGACAAGAGGATTGCGTAAAGGTAAAGAGAGAAACATAGGATGGAGGAAATAGAGAAGGAGTTGCAAGAGTTGAAGCAACAAATCAAGGAAGAACAGGAGATGCACAAAGGAGAGAGGAAGCACAGTAGAAATAGGTACAACAGGAGGTGCAACATACATAGATTGATGAAAATGTTCCCATACAGGTCATAGACCCATCCCAGTTGTTAGCATAGAGAAGATAGGGTGAGTAGTGTTGTCGATCACATGTACGAGATTTCAGGAGCATGGATTTTATTGTGCACATGCATCCGATCCCATCCATTGGTACACTCACTGAGGTGAAGACAAAGAATCAAGTTTGACTGGAATTGGACATGTACTTTGACGATTTGATGTGCATAGCCACCAGCAGGGCCTTGGAGATCAGTGTAGACATTATGCATCAATATGTTATTGGTCTGACTACACTCAAGATTATGATGCACATGTTATCAGTTGAGTTGGATAGAGGAGCCAAATTAGTGTACTTGGATGCAACAGAGGCAAGGGTTCGCTTCTAGAAGGATGTCACCACAAAGTACATGGACACCATCATGGACTACCTAGTTTGGCATCAGTTTGCCATTGTCGATCATCATGAGGATGTCGAAGAGTTGGTTTTCCCACAACTATCTGAGTCTTAGTGATGTCTTTCATGGCTTACTCAAGCCTATTTTGTCTCACATGGGTACATGTGCAGATTATAATGTAATGTCTTGTAAAAATGAAAGAACAAGTGTCGGTAGTGGAATGTAATAGCCATGTAGTATTTGAAGAGTCATGAGGGTAGGTGAAGAGTCACAAAGGGAAATTTCAAGGTTCACCCCAACCTTTGCTATTTATAGAACCTCATAACTTATTGTACCGGATTTTAGGAGGCAAGCTTCATATAGTTGTATCTTAGAGAAAGCTTAGAGTGTATTGTAATGAGCCTTGGCTTCTCCACAGTGTACAGCCAATATATCTCTTTGGAGGAGTAGGCTGCAGTGACTGTAGTGTTCCTTTGTCAGGACTACTAGTTGGACATGGTTGTATGTATAATTGGGACTTTCACTTTCTTAATATAACAGAGCTAACACATTTCATGCATATGTTGTTATCGTATTTCAGTTGTCTTGGTTACACTAACAATATATGTATATGCTTTCTTACACATGTATGTGTGGACTCTTTCTATATATGTATGTATGAATCTGGTTGAGATGTATTGTTGGTTTAACCATCACTTTGGATTGTTGGTTCACCTTCCATTTAGTTTTTGATGTACATGTATCTTCACTTGTATGTTCCTTCCAAGTTGTGTGTTTTCACAGGTTTCCAAGGGGCGCACTTATTCCACTTTCCGTGTTTTATAACCCTTCATGCACCTTCCTTGGCTTGTTGTGCTTGTCACACCCTTTCTACGAACAAGGACATCCTACTTACCTCTATGTGCAACCATGGTCAAGGCAATATCGTACGACATACTACTAGGATTCCTACACCAAACGGCTTAAGGTCTAGTTCAGACTTCTTACCAGGGAGATACCCTGACATGTTGGCGGGTCCAACACCATCAACAGGTCTACACATGGCTTCTTCCCTACGAATTATTCTTCTGGTTTCATATTATCAAGGATTTTATGATGACTTCTTTTTGTATAGATACTATTTTCATGGTTGCTTCTCCCCCTAGAAATTTTAGTAGACCTTGATCAAATATCATAGTCCTTTTGCATTCTTTAATGGTTCTATTCCTCCTTTCCACTGCTCCATTTTTCTTAGGGTTGTATGGAACAATGAAATCCATATTAATACATTCTTCTTTACAATATGTAATCAATTCTTGTGAAGTGTATTCCCATCCATTGTCAGATCTCAAAGTCATTGTATTTCTTTTAGTTAAGTTCTCAACTTTGGAACAAAATTCCTAGAAATTTTGAAATACTTCATCCTTTGTCTCAAGAAGATAGATCTATGTCTTTACAGAGTGACCATCAATGAACGTCAAATAGTAAAGATGGCCTCCAAGATATTTATTAGACATTGTACCACACACATCAGAATGAATGAGGTCTAATCCCTCCTTAAACCTTGTATCACTACTTGTAAAAGGTTTTCCACTTTCCCAAAGAACATCCCTTGCATATTTCTTCGTGATATTACTTGATGTTAGGGATGCCCTTTACTATTTGACTAAGAGAGGTTATTATATTGTAATTAATATGCCTATATCTTCTATGCCAATGTTTGATAGGGTTGATCTCCATGTGAACTAGGGATCGAGGAGATGGCATTATAAATCTATATAGTCTTCCTTCATGAACTCCAAAAACCATTTCCTTTTCAATACTTGAATCATTTCCATAAACCAAAACTTTACCATCTACAAAAGAAACCATATCTCTTTTATCTTCTAGAAAAGAAATGGAAAATAAATTCCTTTTTAAACCAGGGACATAGAGGATGTTGTTGAGGTGTAGCTTTGCTCCATTTTCTAGCTTCAATGATGTAGACCCAATGCCCTTGATAGCATAGTTGTTGTTGTCTCCTAGATCTAATTCATGTGATAATGGTTCCATTTATAGAGTATGAATGTGTCCACTTTCTCCCATCTTATGTCTTTAGGATCCACTATCAATGATCCGTGTTTTCATCATCAAGTGTGCCTGTAAGTGCAACCAAGAATCCTACACTCTTAAGTACTCTCCTAGATAGATTGTAGATGATCCTTCCAATCCAACTTCCTACAATTTTTATGATATTGAGACCCATATTCAAATAAATTTCCATTGAGGGAGTAACTTTTCCTTCCAATAGTACTTTTCCCTTCTTCAAACGATAGCAAACAAAGTGATCTTCAACCTTCTTCCACCTTAGCTCTAATACCATGTTGAGAAATCAATGCTTATAGGAATTAAGGTTTGATCCTCTTTCTTGATAACTAATTGTGAGTTATGTTAGATTATTTTATTCTTTATTAGTTTATCTTCCATCAAGAAATTACCAAATTAAATGTATATGAAGACCACAAGAACTAGAGACACAAGATGTAGGCACTCATCTAGAGAATAATCCCTCAAAGGGGAAAACCCAATCCAACTCTTCCACTAGTATATTCAAATCAAGATGAGAAAATCCAAGACTCTTTAGACCTAGACAAACACCTCCTCCAATCACCAAGTTATCCCTTACTTCCAATAGATGATCCATGTTAAATTCTCCAAGTGGCAGCTTCCCGGCATCAACTCCAATCCATAATTTCGACCCCCGGTGATAGATTTTCATCCCGCATCAATAACTTTTTAGACTTGCAGTAGATTCATAATTTTGACCCTAGCTACAACCCAGAAACTTCGCACGTGTGAGAGACAGTTTTCCCAATAATTTCTATTTAGGTCTTCCTAGCTTAATCCTTCCTTCTCCAACTACTTTTCTCCTCTTTATGCTTCTACCTCTTGTAGATCAAACTTGATGAGTGAGTGCTCCAAAAAGTTTGAACTGCCTCTCTATATATATCCTTTCTGCTAGGTCAAATAACCCTAATCTAGGACAACTTCATGAGGACAGGGTGAACTTGTTGTGGAGATGAAAAATGACCCTTTTGACTCAAAAATAATTCTTCTTTCATGATACAAAAGCTCAAAAAGGTTTAACAAAAATGGAGAAAACCTAGAAGCCTTCAATGGAGACTTTGACTTAGAAAACATTGACCCAAGCATGAAACCCATGCTTTAATAAGTCATTTTCTTTAATAATAAACTTTCTTTTGACATGTGCAATTATAAAGACTGACATTAGTTACATTCTTCAATAGGCACAACATTTTCATTGAGGAACATATCCCCATGTTTGTACATTCCAACCATAATTTTTTCCATTCCTTTAACAAGTGTACAAAATATTTTTTTTAGAAGAAACCTTTTAGCACTGGGGAGGGTCTAACCTAGTTTAGTGTGCAAACTCTGGCCAAAAAACCCCACTAGACACTGGCCCTTATGGAATCACTTGTAGAATAAATGATGTCTCAGTTGAGAAACCTATGGGGATTTTAGGAACCAAAATTCTACAGTGGTGAAGGGAATTGGAATTTTCATGCAAACTATCCTTCTCAACTTTCTACAGTGTTCAGTTCATGATCATAGGCTAGATCCAACCACAAAAATTCATAACATCCATTACACATATGAAAGAATTATAAAATTTGAAAGGGGTTCTTTCGTATTCATCTATGGGGAGATAACATATATTAAAATATTCAATGCATTGTAAAATATTCAGAACTTTACTACGCTATATCAAAAATGAGCATAAACTAATGTATCATACAACCATCATATAAAACACATGAATTGGAACAATATAGCCATTGAACATCTTATAGAGAGGGGGTATTCTCTTTAACTGTCTCCTTCAATGTTTTGAGCACCTCATGCACACTAAGATCCTTTGCATGCATTTCAATAGTGCCTATATAAATCTTTTTGATGCTACGAATGGCATTGTTGTCACAATGCATTGATATCCTTTTTCGATAATGATTTTAACTACTTGTAGAACCTCATTTTTAATTCGACTTTTCTTTCCAATTCTTGTTGTTTTATCCTTATCTATTTCATTTCCTTGTCCAATTGTATCTTCTCCTCTATGGTAGTACTTTTCTCGGCTGGTGGCATGCTACTCAAATTGGATATGAGCTTCTGCACCTTCTCTTCAACACTAAATATTTTGTGTAATGTCCTGCAACTCCTAGTTCCCTAATAGCTCAGTCCAAAAATTCAACCCATCCTCATATGTTGTCTAAAATTTTTACTCCAAAGCCTTTATCTTCCCAAAATTGGCAATATCCCTCTCCTCTTCATATTAGCGCTACTTCAATTCAAATGGGGTGGATGGCTTCTACTGCAATTTTTGGTTATTCTACTTTTTCTTTCAATCTGTAAATTGTCTTTATGATCTTGGTTGCTTAGTCTTCTACTATAAAAAAAAACCTCCATAGGTTCTTCAATTATTAGCCTATATACTTGGTTGACTTTTGTGGGAAGTCTCATTTCTTTTCTTAAAGCCTACCATGTTTCCTCTTCCAATTGTGTCTTCTCACACTACAATGCTTCTTACACTATATTTTTCTATGCCAATTATATTATTGTAGTTGTGGCACACGACTAAAACTCAAAGATGACGCTACTCTGGCATAATCACCCCCAACATTTCATGCTACACACATCTATGGTAGATCTGTGTGATACATATTTTATGTGTAGTATTTCTAGTCATGTAGTGCCTTTATTTTTCTATGAGAAAGCACACAACTATGATCGTTTCTATGAAAAAGAAAGCTCTCAAATTTCTTATACTTATTATTATTATTTCAATTTATTTATACATATATAATTAGTTAAGGTGCACTTCTTTAGTTGTCTGCAAAACATCAATTGTCCCTATATAGTTTCAGTCAAATTCCATTCACAAATCCTTCCATAGGGTCACCACTATGATTTTCTAGTTTCATTGCCCCTACATCTGTCACACTTTTGAACACATAGAGTCCAATCCAATGCATCTGGAACTTCCCTAAATGATTTAAGAATTTTATATCATATAGTAGGACTAAGTCTCCCAAGTGAAACTTCTTCTATTTAATGCACCTTCCATGTTAGTATTTAGTGTGTTCTTTCTAAACATTGTGATGAAAGCATGCAAGTGTGTGATCTTCTTCAAGTTGCAACATCTCTTGTAGTCAAATTCAATATTTCTTGTGAATGTAGCAATGTGTAAACATGGTATAATAAATTCCATAGACATTATTGCTTCTTGTCCATACACTAGCCAGAAATGGGTATATCGTTTCAACCTCTTGCAAGTTGTTCTATATGCCCAAAGTATTATTGGTATCCTCAAATCCCATTCATTCCTATTTACATTGTAGACTGTAGTCAAGGAATTTTCAAATATATTATTAAATTTTTTCATAGATCCATTAGATTGGGGATGATAAGGCATTATTTTCTAATGATATATTTCAAATTCCTTGGTCAAAACTACAATTATTTTGTTTAAAAAGTGGATACCTTGATCACTCATTATAATCCTAGGAAATCCAAACCTAATCAATACATTCTCAAATAGAAACTATGCAACACTATTTGTGTTCAAATACTTCACAGATGATGCTTTTTCCCACCTTGTTAAGTAGTTTGTTGCAGTGGTAATATATTTGACTCTTAATCTTTTTGTTGGTGGGTTAATGTGTCCAAAAAAATATATTTCCCATTTTTGGAAGTCCTGAAGTGTAATTTTAGGAACTAGGAGTATTTCATCTCATCTATAAGGTACTACTACTTGTTTGAAAACATCACAACTCGCAAAATTATTTAGAATAATTATGTAAGGTAGGACACCACAATCTCGCACACATAAAATTGTGTGCAATAGCCTTTCCTGCATAGTTCTCACCTACAATTCCTTCATGAGCTTCTCCTAAGATAATTTTCCTTTCATGTTGTAATATAAATCTATGAAATATACCATTAGCTTACAATTTATATAATAACCCTACTATCAACTGGTAATCTATAGATTTTACCACCCACTACCTTTTCTACATGATAGTATACTTTGTTGGAGAAATTCTTGTGCTAAGAAACTACACAATTTTAACAAAATTATCATCCACCATTTTCACCACAAGAAACTGTGCATCTAACAAATTATCTTTTAGATTCATATGTTCCTTTCTTATGGTTATCCTTGATAAATGATCTGCACCTACATTCATCCTCCCATGCTTGATAACTACTTCAAAGTCATAATACTAAAATAATAGTATCCATCTGCTTATGTCCCCTCCCAACACTGGCTTGTTAACTAAATAATTTAGCATAGCATGGCCTGTGTACAACTTAAACTTTTTTCCCAAAAGATAGGGTTGAAAATTTTGTAGAGAACATACCATGATGAAGCATTCCCTCTCAATAGTTGTGTAGTTATGTTCAGTTGTGGACAAATTTCTACTAGAAAAAGAAATTGAATGATCAAGGTCTCCCTCTCCTCGTTGTGCTAAACTTGCTCCCAATATTATGGATGAGGCATCCACATGCACATGAAACTCCTTCCAATATATAAAAATTGGAATAGGCATAGTAAACATCTTCTCTTCCACTGTATCTAATGCCTACTAACATTCTTTTTTCCATTGGAATTGAACATCCTTCTTTAATTGCCTCGCCATGAGCATTGTAATGTGTGCTTGTCCTTTAATATTTTTCTTGTAATACCCATCATGGCCAAATATTGTGTGTAATTATTTGATAGATGTGGGAGGAGGAAAGTCTATTATTATTGCAATCTTCACAAGGTCTAACAACAACCCTTTATTAGAAACAATATGGCCCAACAAAATGCCAAATGGAGAGCATAAGATACATTTCTTTAAATTCAAGGGAATTTACAATTTCCTGCACCTATCCAACATTAGTTGCATTACCTTAATGTGTTTCTTCAATAGACTGAACATTCTCTAATCATCTAGATACAATTTCAAGAACTTGTGTATGAACTCCTTAAATGTTGCTACAACAATCCTATAGGAAATTGCATCTTCATTGTTTAATCCAAACGACATTACTGTGTACTACAAAACCCCCACTGTATTGAAAATGTAGTCTTACAGTTGTCCTATTTTTCTATTTTTATATGATGGTATACTAAAAGCCCATCAATGAATGAATACACTTCCTGGACTAGAACATTTTCTAAAACCTCATCTATAAAAGGGTGGGGAAATGATCATGCATACAAAAATCGTTAAGCTTCTTCATATCCACATAGATTATGTTTTCCCAATCCTTTTATTTTGGACGACCATGGGACTAATCCATTTTAATTCCTTCATTGGCTCAATTATTCCTACTTCCAACATTTTGTTTAATTCCTACATTCGAGGAAATTTCAGCCTAAAAGTGCCCATGAAATTTTCATGTAATTTCCTTGTCATAATATGTAAACCAATAAAAATCATTTAAATTTAGAGAGAGGTATATGTAAATATTTTAGGGCAGAAGAAAGAAAAAAACAATTTTTTTATTGTATTTTTTGGATTATCTCCTTATAGGTTTACTCAAATTTCAAGTGTAGACAATCATTGGATGCGGAATTAAATTCCACATTGAGTACCCATTATACACACTTTTGAGAAGATCCACATCGATAAAAATTGAAGATATGCTAAAAAAACGTGTGAATACAAATAAAAAAAGTAGTTTTCTTCTTTTCCCTCCAACATTCATTACTCTTATTTTATTATTTTTCCTTGGGAGGCCACTTTTAGGCTGAAATTCCCTCTAATGTTTCACCTTCTATTTATAAATTGGGTTCAACATGTAAGAGCTTTATTTAATAGGTGTAGCATCCACATTTAAAGGGATTTTCATCTCTCCCAAGGCTCCTATTATCCCCTTCAATTTCGCAAAAGTGTTAGGGAATAAGTCCTAGTATTCTCTTAACAAATCAACCACTTTTTCCACTCTCATTATCCCAATAATATCTTATAATGGTCAGTTTCAAATTCTATGCAACGCCAATAGTCACTTTAATTATATTATGGGCTTGGAATAATATTTTGTCTCCAACATGGGTCCTAATACTACGTGATCTCCTTCTGAATATGGAGTTCATAGTTTTCTTAGGTCTTCATCATCATCAATCCTTTCTTAAATATTGTAGCACTCCATAAATTCTCACATTTTGTGAATGTTTATGTGTTATACATAGGGGTACTAACCTGCATGCAATCTAATATTCTAGTGAAAATATTTTTCCCTTCAAACACTTTTGGGTTTTTTCAAGTGTAACATCCTCACCTATAAAGCTGAATGTGCATTTGAAATTTAGTTTCATGTCTTCCCACTTCTAGCTCAACATACCAATTCTTATAAATAACATCTAAAGTATGTACAAACCTATGTACCCACTCCTCCTGTGTTTTCCTTCTTCTATTCCAAGAAGAAACAAAACTCTTCATATGGGTCATTGGAAAATCCAACCCTATTTATTTCATTCCCCTAACATCTAATTCCAAACCAAAGTGAATACACAGTAAATTATTACATTGCGACCAAGTTTCTATGTTATTCCTACGTGTAATCCACTAGCATGCCAAAGTTTCTCTTAAAGCAACATCTAAAGCTAATAATCTTAAATGATCAAGTATTTGTAATTAAAATTATTGTACAAAGGATAAAACATATGATAAACCATTTTACCTTGGAGGGGCATACACCTTAGTCCCAATCTAGTGCACTACATGAATAATGTGCACACACCTTTTGGTTGACACATCATGCAATTTATTCTTCCAGTTCTCCAAAGCCTCTTCAAATTTTGATGAGCAAGAACCAATACTACACCAACTTAGCATTCCCCTTATATTAGGATAGACATAGTCCTCTCTTCAAGAAATTATATAATAATGTTATCTGTTAAACACACATGGACAGCAAGAGAGATATAAAGATAAAACATGCAATACAATTTTTATTCACAAATGATGTACATTTATAGTACATTATGTGACCGTTGGGATTCACATCCCAAGGTCTCTTGGACTGCTTTGTCCATTCGGCTTCCACACTAACCCATTTAGGATTAGGTGTCCAACATCCCCCCCCCTTAATCCGAAGGGTTATGTATGAGTCCAAG